>QGMG01001089.1:0-12544 GCA_007825325.1 Lachnellula cervina
CTGGCACTGCTCCAGGCTCGACTGCCCCAGCTGGAACTGCTCCGGGCTCGACCTACCCCGCTGGAACTGCTCCAGGATCAACCTACCCCGCTGGAACTGCTCCAGCTTCATCTGCCCCTGGTAAACCAACTGCATCAGGCAGCGAGACACCCTCGGGCGCTTCATCCGCAGGTGGTGTCCCAACTTCTTCTGCTCCTGGCGCCGCAACTACTCCCGTCGCGACCACCCCAGTTCAATTGACCACATCTACTATTTTGACGACTATCACCTCTACCACTATTAGCTGTGCTGCAACCGTCACTAACTGCCCCGCTCGCTCTACGGTTCTCGTCACGCTCACTAACGTTGTTGGAACCACTGTCTGCCCAGTGACTGCTACAGAGACCGGAAAGCCTAGCGTATCTGCTGCCTCTGTTCCTGGCTTGGCTTCTTCCGCTGGAGGTGCTGTTGGCTCATCCAAGCCAGCTGTCTCAGTTGTCGGATCTGCCACCGTTTCCTCGACTGCCCCAGCCTCCACCGCTCCTTGCCCAACTGTCCTTCCAGCTTGCATTAACACCTGGAACTACATTGTTGGCTGCATTGACAACACTGATCATTCTTGCTACTGCCCAAGCTCTGACTTTGTCAACAGCGTCTACGGCTGTCTCAAGGCTTACGGTGCTGATGCCGCTGAGGTCTCTAAAGCCGCGTCCTTCTTCCAGGGAATCTGTGCACCATACGTTCCCCAGAACCCTGCCATCGTCACTGGATGCCCCAGCTCCCCAAGCTCTTCGGCCTCAGCAGCGGGCGCTCCTACTTCCGTCTCGGTTGCCGGTGCCTCAGCCCCTGCTCCTTCAGTTGTTGCTACACCTACCTCTGCTCCAGCTTCCTCTGCCGCTTACCCAGTCACCACCATCTCTGTCTACACAACCCTCGTGGTTCCTTGCACTCAGTCAACTGGTGTTAGCTCTGGTGCCGTCATCCCATCATCCTCGTCTTCCTCAGTTCTCTCCACGATCATCACCGTTCCTCAAGTCGCTTTCTCCACCCCAGCGGCAACTGCGACTGGTTCAGCAGGTACCACTCCCGCTCCAGCTCTCATTGTAGGCACTGCGCCCGCTCCAGCTCCTGCCGGATCAAGCGCCGTGGCCACAGCCCCAGCTACAGTTGGTCCCGCCGCAGGTACCTCTGCTGCAGGAGGACAGGCCACTACCATTGCCACAGTCCCAGTCGGAACCGGCAAGCCTGTCGCATCCGCCTCATCCGTACCATCCCAGGTCCCATTCACTGGCGCCGCCGCTTCAAACCGTGTTGCCTTTGGCAGCGCGTCCTTCGCCATGTTGTTTGCTGTCCTCGCTTTGTAAGCGTGCGTTAATGCGAATAATTTCATTCTAATCTCCCGCGGGCATTAGCATGACAACATTGGGAAGGTTTATCATGCATTGGGAGGCGTTTCTACTTCGATACCATCCTTAGTATTTTCCATTTAACATTGGGAGGGGTTTAAAAAATTTGGCCTGGGATGAGCCATGGATGGTCCATCGGCCACAAACGATGTCTGGATGAATAGAAGAACCGAATAGGAACTTGCCGAGTCAAGTTTGTAATTAGGAGTCTGCGATGACGACGTGCTTCTGAAGCACTGTAATATAGATGCGCATGAACCATGCTTCAATGCATAGCGATCAGAAATACAAAGTTCACAAAAAATGTCTTACAGTGTGATATAACTCAAGTGAATTTTCCTTGGCGATGGTTCGGACTCCTTCATCTTTGAGCCTGGAATTTGGGGTACTGCCAGAATTCCCGTCCGTTTTCCCTACTTAATCAAAACCCGAAGTACAATACTCCGTACATGGTGACAATGTGTCTGTCAAACATTAAATACAACCATGTGTCTTCCACAAGACCTGCATGCAGGCCGGTAATGTACAACATCTATGTACGTCTCCTCCGTATGTAAGTATATCTATCACTTGACTCTCCCTCCTGCCCGTACTCCGTAATCAATACGCACTCCATGCATGCACATTCCGTACAGCTGCACGTATTCACGTTATAGCACGCACCGAGATATAAGTGACGAGAATAGAATATGCGTGCATGCATGCTCGGCCGCCGCGTAGGATCGCGGATCGGGAATAGGCTAGAGGGAAAATAAAAGTATGCGAGCACAAAATCCTTAATATCAGATCGATAATCGATTAGTGACGGAACGCATATTAAAATAAAACTTACTGCTGCATACTGAAATTCAGTCTTCTATTAGATATAATCAGAATTCTGGGGAAAAAGGGAAAATTGAGTTATTGCTTAAAAACAGATGAATGGTCTTGTTAGTAGAATTTCATACTTATAATAGAGTTAAATCTTTGCTTTTTATAGATTGGCAATTAATAAAGAATAATATATACCCTGGATATTGACTATAAATCACTGTAAATAATATATCTCATTTGGAAATAATAATAGGAAAGGGTTTATTAAAGGGGCGGACGAATGCAGAATAGAGGCTAGGCCGCATGCGGCATGCGGCTTCTTTATTGTAATCGAGCATAAAAGAAGCTTCCTTCTCTCTATTACTCCAGGTCATCCATCCGAGCATGGATTAACTTATCTATTCCGAGAATAGATTGATCTACCCGCCCTCCATCCCTTTGTAATAGTATTAGATGGAGCCTCTTAGATAAGAGCGAGTCGGCTTAGTTTAACTACGAGACTACTCCTCCAAATATATTAATATCAAAACACTCTATATATAAGAAGCACTTGTAATAAAGTTTTCTTTATAAGAGAGTATAAAGAAAATATAAGCTAGTAAGCCTATTGGATTCTAGGGTCTCTTCATATAATAGAAATATAAAAAACTAATAAAGGGGTAAATAAGATTAAGCGAACTAATCAAGTGACAGCTATGACCTCCCGCACAACGCAATCCGGTCAAAAAACAAAAAGCACTAATGTGTGCTGCTCTGCTCTGCTCTTTCACGGCCATCTTTATTCTTCGTAGCTATCAGAAGTCTTTACTACTAGAACTTTCTATCAAATTTGCACCCATTGGTAAACTTCCATACCTTAGCAACTTCATGGCCTGCTCTCCTCGATGGTCTCTGTCTAATGATTCCACTTCAAGCAGCCTTCCATGAATTACGCCAGGCGCTTGCTGACTATACCTCCATAACGCAGCCACGATAGTCCGAAAATCTTGCGAGGTGTTCTTCTTGAATCTGCACATCCCCCTATGATCCCCTGCAATCCCACTCCTCTCCGTATCATCCAAGATAGGCGCCGCGCTCGCTTCATCCACAATACACTCCTTCGTATACTTCAGGTCTGTTTTCTCCTGTTCCCAGAAAAAGAAGATGCAGAAGTTGCACATCAGAGGAGCGAGTTGGTCTGTGATGTTTTGGAGAGTCTCGGATTCTTGCTCGAGGGCTTTCAAGAGGCTGGACTCGAACTGAATTGCGGCTTTGGGAATGGACAGGGTGCCAAGTTTTTGGAGACTGCTATGGAGACGTGCTTTATTGGAGCCGTTATGTGGTGTGCCGAAGAAGAGAATGGCGTATGTGCAAGTGTACACTGATTGTAGATGCCTTATTTTTGGAGCACTGCGACTCGCGGAGTATGCTAGAGCCTGTTCATCCGTATCGTTAGGATGTGGCTATGAATTTGGATAGAAGCAAGTGGTCTACTCTTTTCACAATAATACCACCCAAGGAGTGACAAAGAAAGATGATCGGTCGGTCTTGGGCACCTTCTAGCTGCTAGCTGTCAGCGGCTGGTTTATGTGGGATGAATTTCATCCAGGCTTGCTTCGTTAGAAGAACAAATGTGCACACCTCTCAATCAGCATGTAACTGTGCCACAAGTGTTTGGGCGTGCTGCAAATTCCTGTCTGAACTTGTTGTTCGTCCATCCAGCGAAGAAACGTTTGCGTTATATCCCCACGTCAGAACTCGAGCGCGGTTCACGTATCTTGGTAAGAAATCGGGATGGCTGAGCCAGCAAATGCCCTCTGGTTCGGATTTCCAAGTCTTGATTGAGTCTCCGTTAAGCCCATGGACTGCAACAATACTGGATGTACAAACTGGTCAGAACGTGAAGTTGTTTGAAGTGTCATTTACTAGAGTTATCTCTCGTCATTTTCCTGGGCCGAGAGATATGAGACACATATATCCAATGATTTTTTGAATATAAAGGTCTGCAGGACTCTCAACCCAAGACTCGAAATGCCACAGACTACCCAAACTTTTTAAAAAGATCAGAGTAATACGTAGACGGTTCATTGAAACTAGGAAAACTCCCACGTACTCAATTTCAGCTGGCGCATCGGCAGCGCGATACAGCTCTTGAATTCCATAGACTTGCGGGGTTGTAGTCTTCATAACCGAGATCTTGGGTAAGTATTTAGATTTTTGGTTGAACCTCGTAGTGAAAATATGGATGTGAAATGCGGGAAGACATGGGAGCAGAGTGTTAAGTCGTGGGTGGTCGCCTGAAACACCCCTCCAACCTCCTATGCGGCCGCTACGGTAACCAGTGACAAATGAGGGGGGATTTCCTTGACGATGGGTGCACATGCGAAGCTTATTAAGTTGCTGATCACGCTCTGGCACGACGTTGGACTTTCTGCGAAGTCAAAGATAGCATGCCACCCTTTATTAGTACATGGAAACTTCAAGCCATGAAAACGACTATGTATGTGTGTAACATGGATGTAATATTCGTCTTTTACAACGACTTCCCCTTTAGTTTAGTTCGAAGGCAATTATACATTTGTTACAGAGTGCTTATCAATGTTTGATCTGGACCTTGCATCCATCTGCGCTTTGGAGAACAAGCGTTAGTCGTTGCCTCTCCATTCCCACAGGCTCGATCTTCTCGCCTGCAGGTAATAAAATGGCCGATGAAGCCTGTAAAAGTCTCACAACAGTATAGGAAACCTCCATGAGCGCGAAGTCTTCCCCCAAACATTGCCTTGGCCCGCCACTGAATGGAAAATAAGCCCATCCAATATTTGAGAGTCCACCGTCTTCCCACCTCTCTGGATGAAACTCATCGGCATCCTCCCCAAAGATGTTTCTCTTTCGAGAGTTGACGTACTGAGAAAAGACGACCAGCTCGCCTTTCCTTACTAGAATGGGACTGATTCCATCAGGCCCACCACCAGTGGGTAGCATGGTGGTTTGCGTGACTGTACGGTTATTCAAGGGCACTGGAGGATAAAGTCGCAGACCTAAATCGATTGAGTTTGGTTCTTCGCTTGGGAAAGGGCATCTACTTACTTTCCTTGATAACACAAGCAAGAAATGGCATTCGTCTGATCTGTTCTCGGCTTGGCAGCTCTGATTTGCCCATAATAATGGCGACTTCGTTTCGAAGGCGATTCATTACATAAGGGTGTCGGACAAGAAGGCGGCTGCATAGGTAAATCCGTATATTAGCTCGGTGTAATTAGGTGATACAGGATCAAGACTCACAAAGTCCAGGATAAGCAACATGCTGTAGTATCTCGCCCAGCTAACAACACGTTGAGGAGTTGGTCGCGAAGTTCTTTGGTATTTTCCGATTCTTCTGCGACCTGGTGGATAAAACCATATGTGTCTTCTCCGAAACCTTCGGTTTCGTCCTTCAAATTCCGGTTCTGAATATATTGCTCTACGAAACGATGAACATTGAAACAAGCTTGTCGAAAGCTCCTAGGGTTGTACAAGAAATGCCACGGGGCAATACGAAAGCGTTTGGCTAAGCCTTCTAAAGCTATATTGAAACTCTCTGCAAAGACTTTGTTTTCATTGTCCTGGTCGATGTCTGCTCTTAAACTGTAGACTGAACGTCCGAACAACAAAGCAGTCGTTGTGTCCAACGTAAGATTGAAAAATAGCGGCTGCAGATCAATGACCCCATCTCGGGGTAGATGTGCGATGAGATTATCCACATGCTCTCGAAAGTGGTTGAGGTTCTGATATTTTGCTTGAATAAATTGTTTTCGCAGCAATTCTCTCGAGTGCTTCCAGGCCGGGCCCTCTTGAGTGAAGATCCCATTGCCCAAGAGGGGGGCAAATATATCCCGTCGAACTCCGAAATCGTAGTCTGCGATTTAGGTTAACATATCATACTTTCATCAATTACCGTCGATTATTCGGCGACTTACCTGCAAAGTTGGTGGAGAGGATGGATTCAACATTCGTCGGGTGTAACACATGGAATGCTCGTGGACCAAACAACAAGAACTGAGAGAGGTTGTTTCGAGGCTCGTAGTGTATTGCAACAGAGCATAGAAAGGCCAAAAGACGGCCATCGTTATTGGAGTCCCAGAGTTCTTTGATCCGGTCGATACCGAGAGGCCATTTTCTTGGCAGCTCCGGAGGCGGTTGGCAATGATGACGACGACCAAGCTCGGTATCTGCCTATTATTCACGCAGAGTCAGAGATCCAATGCTCAACAGGCATGTTGGGAAATTCATCTCACCTGATATTCTAGATACCTCCGCACAATAAGATAGATGATAGGAGCTGCTGCGCAGGCGACGATAAATGAAAGGAATACAGCTCGGCCCATGGCAAATATAGACACAACCTGCTAAGAATAGGTGAGGTACAAGATACTCACGGCATAGAGGCGCGTGGGTTCTAGACATAGATCGAGAACTCAGCGAGGACCCCTTGAGAAACGGTTGAAACAGAAGCTCAGAAGGTGAGCCAGCGATCCAATCAATGGACCCCTGCAGCGCATATATTGCTAGGTTCGGGTTGCAGTCCGGGGAAAGCTGCACGATGGCGTACTTCCTTCACCAAACGTGCGCGCATTTTCTGCCTCTCCGCAACGGCACGGACAATCCAACAATTGGTAGCGTATGGGGTCAATCCCGCAACCAACAGACGTGGGGAATGAAAATTTGCCAGCAAAGTTAAATATTCGACACCAGTGATCAAGCGCTTGACCGACAGGCCAAGGGAAGAAAACATATCGCCAAACAGTCAAACCAAGCGGAATGCATAGAAGCGAGATGGAGAATTGTACTCCAATTGAAACAGACATATTTTCGACCTGGTGTAAGAGTCAACTAAAGTTTCATCCCCGAGGCATCTTTGCCTAGAAAGTCATGGAGGACTTCACCAACGACCGTAGAATTCTCCCTGCAAGTTAAGTCAATTGTATATTTGAAAATACCTAACGAGGCAATAGGAAAGTCCTCAACAGCCCTTGATGCTGTGTTTGATACTCACCCAAGTACATACTCGTCAACTCAAACAACTCAAGCACCATCTCAGTAATACAAAACTCCTACACTCCCGTTCAAACGTGCCATACTTGTCTACAAATGCCTCGTCTGCTTACTTCCCTTGATCAGCCCCTCCAACTCCTCCGTAACCCACCCCCCATAAAAGTCTCCTGGCTGGGGCTGCACTTCTTCTCCATCCACAAAACACTGCCATGGACCTGAATAGAAGCTCAAGTACCCCTTGATGGCCTGGTATCCGTTCGTTGGACGATCATAGCTCCAAATCCTGTCTTCTACTGTTTCTGATGATTGAGGGCTGGAGAGCGAGTAATATGTAGCCCAGCCTTTCCATTCGCAGTATGTTGACTTGCGTGTTTTGGTCAAGGGAATGGAAAGGGATGAGGGTGGCAGGTAATATGCTTGTCTGTGTCAGTGCGTGAACTTGATTATACAGGAAAGAGATGATTACTTGGTGCGTGGTATGTTTCCAAAACCCAATACGCTTCTGTGGTATCCGCTATTATTTGTCCATTGTATTTCACTTGGAGATGCCGCGGGGTACGTTCGAGCAGGGGTGGGCGGGGAAAGGATTGGACGTTTAGGGGTGTTTTGACTGCCATTTTTCGAATTGTTTTATACATGTGTAGAGAAATATTGAGACATAAATTGAAGAAATAAAGAGAGCTGTAATATATACAAGTCAAATATGATATGAATGTGATAGTAGTAAAGGAAGTTCTACAATCATGGCGGGGTATTTGTATATCTGCGCTAGTGGCACCTGAAATCGCCGTACCCCACCAACGTCACATGCCGGACCTCACCATAACCACCTCAAGACACACACAAGGCTGCAATCTTATTGCACTTCCTCGAATACCAATACCCTGCGACAAACATCGACAGACTACACATACATCTGCCATCATGTCAGGACTCGAGAAAGCACTCTTCAACCTGAAAGTAAGTGCGCACGGCGCTTATCGGCGATCCAGACTAATAAAGAACAGTTCACGACGAAGCAACTGAACCGCCAGGCTGCGAAAGCTGGCAAAGACGAGAAGACAGAGAAGGACAAGCTTAAGAAAGTATGCTATTTGACTATCCTTATCTCCCATTCATGCTTCAGTGCTAATCACGGTACAAAGGCAATCCAGCAGGGCCACAACGACATCGCCAAGATCTATGCCCAAAACGCAATCCGCAAGCAGAATGAGCGCTTAAACTTATTGAGACTGGGCAGTAGGATCGATGCGGTTGCTAGTAGGGTTCAGACGGCTGTTACGATGCGTCAGGTTACGGGAAGCATGATGAATGTTGTAAAAGGGATGGATCAGGCGATGAAAGCTATGGATTTGGAAAAGGTACTTTATCCCTCCTTTCTATCACGATTTTATGCTAATAACCCACCCCGCAGATCTCAGCAGTAATGGATCGCTTTGAAACACAGTTCGAAGACCTAGACGTCGCAACCGGCTACTACGAAAATGCCACCACCTCCGCAACAGCCGTCGGCACGCCGCAAGAGGACGTCGATAGGCTAATGAACCAGGTTGCGGATGAGGCGGGCGTTGAAATTTCTCAGGAGATGGAGGGAGCGAAGCCTGTAGCTGCGGCGCCGGTGAAGAGTGGGCCGACGGAGGTCGAGGAAGATGGTTTGGGTGAGAGATTGAGGGCGTTGAGGTCGTAGGTGGCAGGGAGAGCGGGTTGATATTCTCCGGTATTGGCGTTGGGACTTGCGTGTGTGATTTGTCCAGACACTTGGGGATAGTAATGGCGCATTGGACTTCTTTCCTGAGAAGAGTGTTTGATTTGATATGAGTGGGTTGTCCTGTGAAATATGATTTATCGATGCAGCTATTTGACAGGGTAGTTCCCTATTGACTTGTTCTACGAGCCACCGCAACGTTTCTTCCGCAGTAAGAAGTTCTCGGCAGGATTGCACGGATCCTATCATCTCTAAAACGCAATAGGCTTTCTGGCCATCTCTTTCGGATTTAGCAGCACCCTTATCTTTTTATTAGTCCATCTTGCCTTGCTCTTGAATCTTTGCGGAAGGAAATTGTGAACTTCACAGTGGGAGATTACTATATACTATATATATATTAAAAACGGTTCTTATAAGCTCGGTGATAGTTGTGTCCGCCAACTCACAATTTCATGACGCGCCTATGCTGGAAAACGCATTGCATAACCCCGCCCCAACGCGATTTTCTCTCCAGTAGTAGGCCAGATACACCTCCATGAACTTCTTCGCCAAAGCTCCCTCCAATATCTCTCTTATTTTGATGGCGAATCTTTAACAGAAATTTGTACTCCATTCAGTTTAACTATATGCCCTCGCATAGAGCTATCCACATCCCCATCATACATCTCACTATCCAAAGTTTGTAGGTCAAATGCCCAATAGAGTGCCAAGCACTGCTTCGTGGCGCCACCTCATCCTCTTTCACGAGAACCGTGTTGTAAGGTAAATTTGTTTCGTTGTCTAGGATGCAGAGCGTGAGCGCCTAAGCATAGTATCAAATTCAAACTGTGCACGACGAGAATGGCAGGATGCGGTGAGCAACGCTAAGAGGAAAGTCTGACTTCATAAGTACCGTTATTACAATCATAACAGATCAATATACTCTAAAAAGAGGTCATCGCGTAATCTTCATGCCATACAACGCTAAAGTGATCGTGAGGTTTTGGCTAGAACTATCGTATCTTTTGACCCGATCTAAAGCTCCAGCTCAGCCAACAAGGATGAGGCAGATTCCCCTTTTCCCAAAGTCCTCCAGCATCGTTTCACAACCTCCGGACGAATTGCCATGTCACCTCCCTTTCTATTAAAAACACTCAGGCACTTCACCCCGTCGACCATCGTACAGATGATTGTACACTTCCTCGCGGTCTTGGCGATGTACATAATCTCCCTGATGACACGAATCATGTTTATCAAATGTTCCTGATTACTATCCTCCCACTTCTTAAGCTCCTCCCTCATATCCTTCATCTCCAGTTTCTCTGTCACAAGCCCCTCCTTATGACGGCCCACACACAGGTGTTTTGTCTGAGAAAACCACAGTTGAGGAAGCGTCTTGTTGATATTGAACTTGGGCGTCGAGCAGGATTTGACCTCGGCAATGAGATCTGGGTCGATGGAACGACCGCGAGAGACAACATGGACCAGCTTATAGGGCGGTCTAAGGACTGGTCGCGAAGGCTTTGGCGCAGGAGGATCAGGAGAAGGGAGGATCGCCAAGGGCTCTTTACTTTCGCCAGTCCCATCTGCATCCAAGTATGCGTCGGCCTCGAATCGAACCAAGCACTCCAACCCCGCAAGTTCGTATCTCACAATTCGTTCGTGGTGAATGCTGTCCTCCAGTGGCGGTTCTCGAGCCGTAACACATGCCTCGAAAGCATGACCATAACCTGAATCTTGATGTCCATTTATCATCATAAGCCGAAATTCCTCCCATTGGTTGAAAAACATCGTGTCATTTATCATATCGACATCAATACGCCATTTTTCGGAATGATTTGAAGCAAAAGTGAGCAATTTGCGAAGACTATTGCGGTCGGTCACCAGTTGTACGGAGGACATGTCAAAATTAGGATGTTGGTGGAGGAGCGTCTCGAAGAGAGGATCGACTGCTGCGGCTGGAGATCGGGGTTTGGAGCGCGTAAGTTTGTCTCTTGAAAGTTGGACTGGGAGGATCGGAGGTATGAATTTTGGAGGGAGGCCTAAGGTGTGGTTAGCTCGAACTTCTCTTCCTCGTAATAGGGCGAGAAAGACCTGGGACGTATATAGTTGGGTGCTCGATATCTTTCCAACTGTACGAGGCAATGGAATCATAGTTCTTGATCGTAACTTTAATCGTAACTCCTTCACAAGCTTCCTCTTGGACCTCAGAAGACTCAACGTAGATATTTCTAATAAGTTTATCGACTCCGTTCAGCATTCTATCGTCTCTTGACCGTTTTTGCCAACCCTTGGTTAGGGGTTTCCTCTTGATGGCATCGTGGTTGGTCTCTCTGGTTGGTCCACCCGTCAGTGAGGTGCCTGAGCTTTGCTGCATATTGACTTTGCTTTGTCTGATGCTCAGGCTCGATTCTAAAATAGATCGGGTTATTAACTGCAAATCAGCAGGTAAAGCGAGAAAGCTGACCGTTGAGAGACGTCATTTCAGCAGTGTCATGAACAAACGTACACTTCTCTCCTCCAGGAGAATAACTATTGAAAAGCAATACAGGATGCTACTACTATAGAGTATTCTCTTTGTGCCATGCTTCATGAGAAGCGGGGCTTGAGTCGAGGTGGGGGTGGGAACTCCTCAAGTTGCTAATCATGTGACTTGCTGGAGGTCCAGCCCAGCCAATAAGGATGAGGTATGCTCACGCCCAACTGATAGGATATATATCCAAACAGCAAGAATATTGTTACATACGACCATAGACTGAGGAGCACTGGGCATCCCGTCCGCTCTGCCATACATAAGCCTCAGATCGGCAGATTAGTAGTTGGGTGGGTGACCACCAGCGAATACCTGCTGTTGTATGTTCTTGGTTGGACAAGCTTTTGCAATCTTTTTGTTTACCGGTAGGCATCTTAGATATGCGGCCCTGGTCCATGCGGAAATGATTGTACCCACGATGAGAGGGCAGGGCATGAGTTTTCGTAGCTCGATTGAGTTGGGAAAGGAGAAAGGATTGGTTCATTTCTTGAAGAGGCTCTTCATAAAAAGAAGAGGCAAATGTGACTGTCCCAATTTTTTGGAATATCAACACTGCCATCGAAACTCCTGTGTCTTTTCATTCCAGCTAATGAGTGACTGCCATCGGGATATATCATTTCTTAGTCCAGACATCCAATTTGCCATCCATTCCCAACAACGCCAGTCCCATCACGAGACATTTTCCAATCCGTCATCATTCACCAACCTACTCAACACGCTCAAGCCATCTCACAATAATTGGCAGGAAAGACACCCTTCCTGCCCCTTAATTCGCCATCCCACCAATCATCCGTACTGTCCGTCTTCTTGATGATCTTTATTTGGTCGCCTTCTCTGAAACTCAAATCTCCCTGGCTTTGGCCTTCAAACGCATATATTGCTGTTACAAAAAGACCAGAATTTTGTGATCCAATTCGCTTCGGGGGTGGTGGGGGCGGTTTCTTCTTTGCCGCAGCTGATCGTTGGAAGTAGTCCCCACTCGGACCAGCCGGTGAGTGGGCGGAATATGATGACACTGGTGTGAGATGTGTAGAGTAGTCTGGATAAATGGGTGTTGGTAGAGCCGGCTCTGGAGAAGGAGGGGCTGGTGGGGCAGAGACGAGCATTGAATTCGAAGAT
>QGMG01001090.1:0-12544 GCA_007825325.1 Lachnellula cervina
GATCAATTTAACTAGTTTTGACCTAGGATAGGTTTAACTGAGTTATAAACTTGGTAAATTTATTTATAGGAAGGGGCTTAGTTAGGCTATTAGCCTTTTGGTCCTTAGTAGGGATATATATTAAATCTAGTATGCCCTTATTTATATAATCTCTAATTATATAATATTTAGTATTAATATGCTTAGTCCGTTTATAAAATATAGGGTTATTAGCTAGTAGGAGAGCCCTATTATTATCTGTATATAAGGGTAGTTTATCTTGCTTTAATAGGTTTAGTTCTTTTAATAAGATCCTAATAAAAGCTATCTCCTTAGCGGCGGCATTAATAGCTATATATTCACTTTCTGTAGTACTTTAGGCTATAATGGATTGTAGTTTAGACTTCCATATAATAGGCCCTCTAGCTATAAATAGTATATAGCCGGTAGTGCTTTTAGCTTGTACTAGGTCGCCTGCATAGTTAGCGTCGCAGTAACCTTAAATATAGCTAGCTGCTTTACTAGAATATATAATGCCTAGATTTATAGTCCCTTTTAAGTATTGGAATATGCGCTTAACTGCGCTTAAGTGGATTTTACTAGGATTAGAAGCAAATCGAGCTAGTTTAATCGTAGCATAGGTAATATCAGGCCTACATGCTAGCGCAAGGTATAATAGTAACCCTATTAACTGCTGGAAGTATTTAATGGCTGTGGGACTAGCTTGCTCCTTATTTGGTTCTAACTTAATATTAGAGTCTATAGGAGTCTTAGAAGGGTTTAAGTTATTAAAACCAAATTTGTTTAGTATTTTATTTATATATTTGGCCATATAGAGTTTTAGCGTCCCTTCTTTAGGCTTATAGTCTATATCTATGCCTAAGTAGTCCTTAATTAAGCATAGTTCTTTAATTTCAAAGTAGGACTTAATATTCTTTATATAGTCTTGTATTACTTCCGCATTTGGACCTATTATAGCTAAATCGTCTATGTATATAGTAATTATAACACCTGTAGATCGATTTATAAATATGCTAGCCTCGCTTAACAAGGATTCAAATCCTAGTTTAGTGGTCAATACCTCTTTTAGGGTATTATACCATATTCTAGCCGATTGCTTTAATCCATATAATGCCTTATTAAGCTTTATAACATAATCGGGGAACTCGGTGCTTATATGACCTTGCGGCTATTTTATATATATATAGTTATTAATATCACCTTGAGTGAATGCTGAAACCATATCGATTTTATATATAAGCCAGTTATTAAGTATAGCTAGCGCAAATATAAGTCGCTAAGCTAGTTGTTTAATAATAGCCGCAAATGTGTCTATATAGTCTATTCCATATAGTTATTCAAAACCCTTAGCTACAAACCTAGCTTTGAATTCGTAGTGGTCGCTAAAGTCCTTAAGCTTATAGGCCTAGCGACTATTTATAATTTTAGTGTTATCGGGTTTAGGTACTAGTTCCCATGCGTTATTTGATTCTAAGGTTCTAATTTCCTTAGCTTCTGCCTTAGACCAAAAGTCCTTATACTTAGAGTTCTTAGCTTCGTTGTATGACTTAGGTTCATATATACTATTTATAGTATTTTGGTCCTTATAAATAATAACCTTATCCGAGCTACTCTCTTGAGGACTATTATCCTCTATCTTAGAGGTTATATAAGCATAAGAAGCTAGGGTAGAATTAACCTTTCGCTTATTATTACTATTGGGATTCTGATAGTGATCTAGACTTAATTCGTCATAGTTGCTTAGGTTATTATGCATAGGGATATTGTGATCTTCTTGATCATCACTATTACTAGAACTATTATTATAGTCATTATTACTAGAGCTAGGTGGATCGCTAGTCTTAGCGCCCCCTAAATCCGTATTATCTTCCGAATAGCTTAGTTCTAGTAATTCTAGATAGTTATTATCGTCGGATTTGTTATATTCATCGGTATATACTAAATCCTCTTTAATAATAAGGTTTTTAGTACTAATAACCTTATTCTCGATAGGCAAATAGACAAGAAAGTTATTAGCCGATTCAAATCCTATTAAAATCCCTTTATTGCCTTTTTCAGACAATTTGCCATATTTTCTAGTCTCTTTTAGGACTAGTGTATAGACTAGTGAGCCTAGGATCTTAATATAGCCGATATTAGGCTTTTTATCGGTTAGGGCCTCAAATGGGGTCTTATCTATAATAGAGTTATAAGTCCTATTCTTAATATGAATTATAGCTTAGACTAAATAAGGCCATAGGAATAGAGGTATATTCTTAGCCTTACAAATAGCTATTAGCCTCTCTATTATATACTTATTAAGTATTTCGGCTATTCCATTTTATGGGGCCAAATAAGGGCTAGTGTACTCGCATATAGTCCCATTAGCGTCACAGAATACGGTCCATTTACTAGATTTAAATTCTTTAGCGTTATCTAGTTTTAGGGCCTTAATTTGCGCTTTAGGGAATTGAGTTTTAATCATATTAAAGAATTTAACTAATATGCTATATGCGTCTCCCTTATACTTAATTGGGAATACCCAAGCGCCTCGGCTACCCCTATCGGTAATAGTCATAAAATATTTTTCCCCTTTTGGGCCTAGCGGCCTTATTAGGCCTACTATATCTATATCATAGACGCTTAATATAGGTGCAGTAGACATAGGGTTTTTGCTTCCTATATTATGGAATTTGCCTATAAAACATGGCTCACAGTCACTTATACTATTATTACTAGCCTCATTATTACCTAGGCTTAAACCGGACGTATTATCTATAGTCTTAAGTAATATGTCCTTATTTAAGTGATTTAGCCTTTTATGGTATAGGTCTAGCTTATTATCTTCAGGCTTAGTGTAATACACTATAGGCTCTAGTTCATTAAAATCCACTAGCATATTTAAGTAATAGGCGTTATAGCGCCAGGACGCAGTTACTCTTATAGTATTTTTTACTATTTCGACTAAATCCTTTTTAAATATAATATTCCAGCCCTTATTAATTAGTTCCTTAGTACTAATTAAATTAGCTCTTAGGTCAGATACATAGAATACGTCCTTAATAATAAGTTCATTATTATTTGCCTTAACTGGAATATTACCTTTTCCTAAAACAGCTAGACTTTGGCCGTTAGCTACTCTAATACTTTTATTAGAAATAGATTTATAGTCTAATAGCCAGTCTTTATTATATGTATAATACTTGCTAGCGCCTGAATCTAGTATTAATTGAGTTTTGTGAAACTTAGATTCTTGGTCATTAAGTCTATTATATACTAGACTAGTCTCTTGATCACTTAGACTACTATATACTTGACTAGAGGTAGTTTCTTGACTCATTAGACCGTGGCTTGCTAGCATCATCATAACTGCTTTAGTGGATTCAGTCTTTTCAGGAGTATTATTACTTCTAGGCTTCTTGTTTGGCCTAGGTAGCTCAGTCCTTAGCTCGGGATATTTATCCCAGCATTTAGGTTCTATGTGACCTCTTTTACCACAGTGTCTATATAGAGGGATTCTATTGCTAGTGGCTTTATTAGCCGAAGAGATAGTATCAGACTTTAATCTAGCTTCTTCGCTTATAATATCTGAAATAAGCTTAGTTATGTCTATGTTTTTAATGTTCTTAGTTACCTCTTCATATTTTCGGGAACTAAATGCGTCAAATAAACTAGATAAGCCCTTAAATAGTAAAATAGCTATAAAAGGTTTTGGTAACTTATAACCTAGTTCCTTTAAGTATATAGCTAAGGACTGAATATGACTAGTGTATTTATCTGCGCTCTTAAATAACTTATAGCTAGCGTCTATTAGTTTATTAAAATAACGCGCTATAGTCTCTAAGCTAGTTTCGCCGAAAGTGGCTTTAATAGCGGCCTATAGTAGGTTAGCTGTAGGCTGATCCTTAAACCTATCTATATTATCGGCACTTAAAGTGGACTTTATAGCGCCTAAGGCTCGCTTAGTGTTACGGCTATATTCGGTTTCTTTTTCTAGATATTTTATAGCTAATTCAGGGCTCCTAGGTCTAGAATCGGTATAATATAGAGATTTAATAGATAATGGATTCTTCTCCGTACCGTCTATATAAGGCATAAAGCTATAGACTTCTAGGAATAGACTAGCCTCTTTTAGCCATTCTATATAATTAGATCTACCGATTAGCGCTTCTCCCTTATAGGAGGTAATTGCGGCCATTTTAACTTTTAAGTGAATAACGTTATAGTAATTAGAGTAATTAAGGTCCTAAGATTTTTGGACTATAGCTTAAGTCTTAACTTAGCTGTTTAAGCTTCCTTAGGTAATTTACTTAATTTAACCTCTATTTGTAACACGATTTGCCCTAAACTTATGCACTATTTTTAGCGTCTTATAAAGCTATATTTTACCGTGATTAGTAATCACAACGGTTTTTAAAGGCGACTTATACGACTTTTTTGGATTTCTTATTTCAAGCTACAGGGGTTGCTGACTTAGCGGAAAATAACTTAGACGCTAGTGCCCACTTTATACTAGTGTAGCGCGTCTTATATATAAGTTTAAGCGAAAACGGATTAGTCCTTCGCTTATTGTAGCTTGCTTTCCCTTAGGGAATCCTTAAGTCTTAACTATGCGTTTTAAGCTTTCCTTAAGCTTTCTTACGCAATTCGCTTATAAACAGGTTCTTCCCTCTTTCCCTTATGAATTTGCCTATTTAGGCTATAAGTGCGTAGTATTATACTACTTACTAGATGTTTCCTTAGTATTATATATAAATACAACTAAGGTTTCTTATAGCCGCACTTATATATAATAATAAGTACTAAAAACTAGCTTCTCTTATAAAACTAAGTAACACTTAAGTGTAGTTCACCCTCTCCGAGGATGGCTTCTTAGAACCCACTTAAATGCTGCTAGCGTTATAATCTAAACTAATAAAGAGCAAGCAGCTACTCCTTTTAACCTGACCTATAATAGTGCCTTCTGGGGCCACTAATATAGCGATAAAGTGTGGGCACCTTAGTTTGAGAGTGAATTGCTATAACACCTATTAATAATAGGTGACGCACACGTCAAGTTATAGCTTCTAGAGGTACTAGCTTATAATTTCACTAGTACTTAGTCTCAGGGACGCAGGCCTCAGGCTTGAACTCTATATTAGTGAAAATGCGGGATGGGGATATACCTTTAGACGAGACGAAAGCAGCCAATTAGATATAGGCTGCTACACTTAACAATATTGAATCGATAACACTTAACAATATTAAATCGATAACACTTAATAATATTAAATCGATAGACAACACTTAACGATTTTGAATTGGAAGCAGTATAAGGTTATATCGCATATATAAGCCTTATCGCATTGCTACCATATGAGATTTGGAGGATCGGTAGGTGATAGGCGAAGTCACGTGAGAGACGAGTAGTATATATACAATAATAATAAATTGAATGCTTAGCTAGAAAGGTCCTCTAACGAGTGAATCGGACCTCTATTATATACAAAAGAACGCTATTCTAGCTGCTTCTATAAGTGAGTTATAGTATACGTCACATGCTTGATTTGTAAGCGTATACGTAATATATCCCTCATACTAGAAGCTAGTAGAATGCGTAGAATATAGTAGAAGTTATACGAAGTGCATAGCCACTCGGCAAGTACGGTGACCTACGTCATAGTCGTACGGTAGCCTACATCATAATCGTATGATGGCCGGAAAGTACAGCAACCTACATCAGCCTACGTCATAATCGTACGGTGGCCGGAAAGCTCGGCAAACTGTAACGTCATAGCTATGCACCGCCGTAACTAGCTACACACTAAGCCTAATTAGGTTTAAACCATATTTAGTGCTTATTACTATACAATTAACAGCTATTAGCAGGTAGTGTCCGTCCCGCTTATATAAGATCGATTTTAACCTAGCCGAGGGCAGTAAGGTTAGCCTTAGTTAAGGGCTAGCTTCTCTAGTTATTTAGATAATAGATTAGGAAATTAGTTATTATCTGGAGACATTTGCTATCTAGGTTTCTAGAGTTAGGGCCTATAATTTATATTCTATAGATTGTTATCTTTTGCATCTTCTTAGTGTATTTAACTAGGCATTATTATATGCTAAGAAGGTTGTAAAGGCGAATTTTCTAGCTAAGGTCTATAGCGTTTAGGTTATAGATAAGCAAACAAAACTTATATAATAGCAGCTTCTCTAGATGCCTAACCTATATATAAAAGGGGATATTCTCCCATTTTGATTTGCTAACCTAGTTTTCCGATTTAGTAATAAATAGGCTAATATGCACATTTTGCTAAGGTATAGGTTCCTTAAACTATTCTATAAAAATTCTCTATCTATTAAATATATCTAGAGTGTTTTTCTAGTTGCTATACTCCTAACTAGTTGTATATACAACTAGGTAGGGGTAGAGTATTTAAGGCGTTCTCCTACCTTCTTATAAGAGGCAGGGGATATTATTAGGGCGGTTATTACTGCCTAGGTAATATTCTAGGCTAGCGCGCATAAACTATATATGCCTTTGAATATTAGCGTATAAGGAGGCATTAGTGAGGTTAGTCAGGTGTAGCATATAGGGATTTGTAGGGTCTATATACCATTTAGCTTTATTATTCTAGCTAGAGATCTTATCTTTACTATAGAGGAGGAAATAATATCCCTCGACTTGTTTAGGCATAGCAATTAATTTTAGATAAAAAATTATTAAGAGAATTAAGATTAATAAGGAATATAAAGGGGGGTAGGCGTTATATATATGCAATTAAAGTCATCTAACCTAGCGCTAGTTGTAAGGTAGTAGTTAGTAGTAGCTAGTAGGACGGGCTATACAGAGTAATCTATAATAGTATAAGGCTAAGCGCCCTAATTAGGTCGCAACTTTAGATTTATATAACTTTGCAAACCTGTAGTTAGATAACCCTAGAATTAGAGATAGTAATATTTATAATATAATGTATTATATACTATCTTTAAAAAGGGTACTAAATTGTTATAGGGAAAGAAAGATGCGTTTTAAGATTTTCTAATTATATAATATAACCCTACCCTAACAAAATAACTTTAGGTCTTAATAGACTCTAATTGCCTTCTAAAAGGCCTCGAATTTATTATAATAAAGAGCTTTTATTAGTCTATTAGCGACTTGTTCCTCTATAGGCGTATACTAAAGCTTAACCTCTTTGCTTTTAACTTTCTATCTTATAAAATAGTACTAGACTTTAATATGCTTAGTTTATCTATAGAATTGCAGGTTTTTAGCTAGAGCCATAGCCCCTTAGTTATTATAGAAGATCATTATAGCTGTTGGAGTACTATAGTATCCCTTATGCATTTGCTCTAGGAAGCGTTTTAATCAAATTGCCTCTTTTATAGCATTAGTTTAGCTAATGTATTCTACTTTATAGGAGGAGAGCAAAATGGTAGATTAGCGTTTAAACAACTAGCTAATCGCGCCGCTACTAATATTAAAAATATATTCTAAGGTAGATCTATAGATGCTATAATCTCCTGCCTAGTTGGTGTTAATATAACTAGCAAGGTTAGTCAAATCTCTATAGTACTAAAGTTTAAGGTTAATTATGCCCTTAAGGTACTAGAAAATTCGTTTTATAGCAGACTAATAGTACTTATTAGGGTTTGCTAAGTATCTGCTTACTATAAAGATAGTATATATAATATTAGGTCTAGTTCTAAGTATTGCATATATTAAAGAACTAACTACTAATTAATATTAGTAGTAAAGGGCAGTAGAGGCTTTATATAATAGATTAGCTAGGACTATATACTTTAGAGAGGTCTCTATTAGGGTTGCTATAGGCTTATAGTTCTCTATCTTAAAATCTTCTAAGACCTTTTTAAGGTAACTAGTTTAGCTAAGCTTAAGCGTTTGGTTTAGTTGGTCTCTAGTAATCTTTATGCCTAGGTAGTAGCTATAAGAGCCTATATTAGTCATTTTAAATTGTTAGTAGAGGGATTATTTAACTAAGTTGATAATGGCTTTATTTAGGCCTATAAGGAGAAGGTTATTAATATATATAGCTATAATAGTCCCGTTTTAGTAGTAGAAGACACTAGTATCTATATTAAGAGCAGTGAAGCTAAGAGTTTTAAGAAAGGTAATAAGAGTTTTATACTAGATCTATAGTGATTGTTTTAGTCTATAGAGTGCCTTATTAAGCTTAAGAACCTTCTTAGGCTAGTTCTTATTCAAGCATCCTTCGGGCTATTTAATATAAATATTAGCATTGATATCCCTATAGAGGAAAGCTATCTTAATATCTATCTATTCCAATTTCTAATCTAGTGCTACTATTATAGCGAAAATTGCCTTATAGCTTATTAGTTTAATAATCGAAGCGAAAGTCTTAAAGTAGTCCGAGTCCTTTTCTTATTAATCTCTCTATACTACCTAATAGGCCTTATAGTAAACAATCTTATAATTAGAGCTACGCTTTAGCTTAAAAACCTATTTGGCTTAAAGAACCTAATAGTTCTTAGGGCAGTCGATTAGGGTCCAAGTGCTATTTTCTATAAAAGAGCTATATTCTTTCTTAGCTACTAAGCGCTAGAGATTCTAGTTAGGTCCCTGTCTTGCCTATTTATAGTTCTTAGGCTTAAACGGTTCTATAGACTATACTAAGGCGATATATATATATATGCTATATATATCTTTATTTAGCTTATTATATTCTTATCTAAGAGCATTATATATATTATTAGTAATGTTTTAATCTATATCTTCTTTAGATAGATATATTAGCTTAGAAAGTCTAAGTCCTAAGTAGTCGATAATATATAGCATTTATAAGTATTTAGCGCGATCAAGTGCCTTTACTAGTAATAGTTCTAAAGAAAGTCTTTCTAGTATTTCTTTTAGGAATTTGTTAATTATAATAGTATCTTTAGAGTTATTAGTTATTTATTTCGAGTTCTTAATAGCTTCTCTAAGGCAAGCCGAGACTTCATCTAAGACTAAGGGTTTTTGTTTATAGCTATTTATAGTCTATTGTCTTTTTAATAGTAATAGAGCAACTAATTCGTTTTCTAAATTCTCTCTTAGATTAGAAGTGTCTATTTACTTTCTTTTAGAGTATTTTACTTATAGGGGCTTATAGCCCTTTAGTATACATTTATTAATATAAATATTGCTCTCCCGAATAACTTCTCCATTTTTAAGAAGGATTCTATAAATAGAGTTGCCCTTAAAACTAACTAGAACCCCTTTATAGGCTTGATCTTCTAGCTTCTTCTTATATTTTCCTACTAAATTGTATATAGTAGAGCTAAGAGTCTAAATGTGCTTAAGCTCTAGTTTGCATTTATTCTAGGCTTTAAAGGGCATAATCGAGTAGAGTAAGAACTAATATAAGAATTAATTTGTAAGGTAGATAGCAGTTATTACAAATTCGAGCTAGTAGTATTTAGAAACGCTAGTCTAAGCAAGAAGTAATAATACTTTTTACTAAATTGTATATCTATACTATTCTAATAAACTATTCTATTTAGAGTTATATAGGATTATTAGTTTAATAATAATACCCTCTTAGAGATAGTAGTTATAGAAAGCTCTAAGTGTACTAAGTTCTCTATTATTTAGATAAACCCTTTAGATGCATATACTTGATTATTCATTTTAGGTTTTGAATTCTTTAAAAAACGCAAAAGCTTTACTCTTTGTTTTAAGACATTTAGTCTCTCTATACTTACTTTTATTATATAAAGCATATATAAAGTATTGTTTACTATTTGATCTATAAGCCTTATTAATTAGTCTAACTAAATCGAAATGAATTAGCTTAAGATTATATTATTTAGGCTAAATCTTATAGTTATAAGAAAGCTTTCGCATAGCGCCTTATATATACCTTTTATAAGTACATTTTAATTAAGAAAGCTTATTAAAGTTTATGCTATAGGCGATCTTTATAAGATAGTAGAAGTTTTGTTTACTAAGATATTCTATTCGATTATACTAGAGCATTAGTTCTAGGTCGAGGCTATAAGCGGCTGCACTAATAGAATAGTATACTTTTATTATAGTGTAGTTAGAGAATACTAATAGTTCTAACTATTATATAAGTTTAAGGAGATAAATATTATTTTCCTTAGAATAAAAGAACTATATGCCTTTTATTTAAAGGTATATTCTAAATAGTTTAGAGAAGAAGATAATTTAGGTTCCTTTCTTATAGAGTTATCTAATAGAAATAAGGTTTAGGCTAAGGTTTAGAATATAGAAAATGTTATCTAGCTAGAGAGTACTAGCTTTAGCTTCGATCTTAATAATGCCTTTACTAGTAGATTAAAGCTAGGAACTACTAATGCCTTTAATAGGTTAGTAGTTACTAGAGAGAGCCTTATAGTCGATAAAGAGATTAAGATTACTAGTTATATAGTTCGAGTATTCTAAGTTAATAATATAATTAGCTAAGAGTACTATAATACTAAGATTAGTAATATAATTCTCTTTTACAGATTTGCTAAGAATGCTTAGTATTATAAGAATAGAGCATATTACTACTACTCCCTTTATAATTATAGTGTCTTTCTTATTATTACTCTTATTATACTTTCTCTTCTTCTTATTAGGCTCCCCTTTGCTCTTACCTTTACTTTTCCCTTTATCTTTACTCTTGCCTTTTCCTTTAGTATATTACTTTTATCTATTATGCTAGGCTTTTAGGACTAGTTCTAAGTGTTTATAATAGTATTTAGGTAAGGTATAGCCTATAAAGTTATAGCAGGTGCACTATTCGATTATCTTTTAGTTCTAGCCTAAGACTGCTAGTGCAGTCACTATAAATAAGGCTGCTATCTAATTATCTTTTTAGTAGAGGCGTTTCTTCTCTATTATTATTAAGATAATAAGTTCTTTGAAAATGAGAATATTATTATTCTCTCCTATCTTTATAATAGTCTTATTATATTATATATCTGCTATAAAACCCTTATATACTAGATTAAGCTTATTTATAAATCGTAGCACTATATCTAAATCTATTCTTTTTACTATTAATAATATCCAATTTAAGTTCTTATTTATATTTTGAAATATATTAGTATACTCTATAATATCCTTAAAGTCTAAAAGCTATAAGTGCTAGAATTTTCGAATAAGTTTAATAAGAAATCTAATACTTTAAGATTTGAATTAGAATTCGAGTTTAATAATAAAGTTATAGAGTTTATTCTCTATTTCTATAATCTTATATACTATCTTATTTAACTCTAAGCGAGTTTAAAGAGCTATATATACTAATTATAACCGCCTATTCTAAGCTTCTTTTTAGGCTATAAAAACATTATTTATTTTTCTTATCTTCTTATAGCAACTTCTTTTATAGATATTATTAAAGCTATATAAGATTATTTAGTTAATAGTAATCTGCTTAAAGTAGTTCTAGTTATTAGACTTAAGCTAAGGGATCTTATTAAGTAGAAAGGCCGCGAGGCTAGTTTAGTAGGCTTATTATTTAGCTAATATAATAATAGTAATAATAGAGAGAAATTGGCTTCGAAACTAAAAAGATCTATATCACTAGATATTAATAAATAGAAGAGAGTATTACTAGTTAATTTGTCTTTGCTTTAAGGCTCTAGTTCTATAGGAATATATAATAAGTTGTTTTCTGTTTTATAAGTAATATCTTTAGTAAAGTAAGGGAAATTAGTTTTGAATTTTATAATCTGTATTTTAATATCTTATACTCCCTTAGAATAGATAAATTGAAGTAGAGATAGGAACTTATTAAAATATTTAAGAAAAAGAGTTATTAGTTTAGAAAGTGTAAATGCTAGTTTCTAAACTAGTTTAGATTTGGATTTAGATAATATATCTTATAATTCGGATTCTATTTCTTAGATAAGAGTTTCTTTAGAAGAAGGTTTATAATTATTCTAGAATAAAGACATCTTTTATTATATAGGAGATTACTCTTATATTTATTAGAATAAAGAAGATTAGATAGAAAACTAAGTTTTAGACCTATTCTCTTCTAAATTATAAAGTTTAATATTTGGATTAGTGTGCTTACTTATATAATACAGTAGCTAAGCCACTTATATATTATAGTATAATAGTAGATAATATTTAAAATTTGCTAATAAGTGCTATAAAGCTGCGCTTAGACTACCTTTTAATAATCTATAAGCGCTAAGCTCAGCTAGTAGTATTACTAGTCTTAGAGGTTTTCAGCTTAGTAATTTTTCTTCTATTATTAGTAATAGCTAAAAAATTCTTTCTTAAAGTATATTTTAAGTGAAATGCATTATTAATTTAGAGAAAGAGAATTTGTCTAAGCTGAAATTATCTATTTGTATTTGAGGTTAGTAAGTTCTATAAATAAGAGTCTAGTTAAGCACTTAGCTTATTTTTTCAAAATAGACTCGCAGATTAGCTAAGCTTAGAACTTATTAAAAAGTATAATAAAGCTTAAGATAATTATATTGCTTAAGGATCTATAATATAAGCAAAGCTCTTTATATATATAAAATATATAATAATTAGAAGTAATTATATAATTATAATTATATACTTAGTTATATATTTCAATAATTATCTCCTATAAGA
>QGMG01001091.1:0-12537 GCA_007825325.1 Lachnellula cervina
AAAAAAAAAAAAATTATATATAAAAGTTATAATACTCTAGTAATATTACTTACTCTATACTGCTACGCTCTATGCTGCTACGCTCTATGCCGCTATGCCTTGCGCCCTAGGATTTCAATTAAGTATAAATAATATTTTAAATAAGTATTTGTTAGTATTACAGGTGATTACTTCTCTTATACTAGTACTAGTATCTCTCTATTAGTATAGTGTTATCTATGCTATTTTATAGTATAGTAGTTGCGGAGGTTATACCTTATTTTACTAACTAAGCTACACTAAGTTATATAACTATATTGTCTCTTATCTATCTCCTAAATGCTCTAATACTAGTAATCTCTCTTTTATACTTAAGTTGCCTATTTAGGGCAGATTAGTCCTTTATATCTACTATTACTATAGTAATATAGATCTTACTATTCTATTAAGTAGAATATAAGATAATACTAATGCTAGAAGGAGTAGTAGCTATTTAGATTATAAGATATAAGAAATCCTTCACTAAAATCCCAATTGCGCTAGCGGCCGCAACTAATAAGAAACTAATAAGCATTATATTCTTAGATTACTTAGTTGTAATACGCAAAAATGCTCTTCTATTATATTATAGAAAAAGGTTTTAGTGTAGCACTAAATAAGGCTTTATATTAAAATGCAACTCTATCTTCTTATCCCTCTTTACCTATCCCTCAATGCAAATAGTAAGGGCATTTATATTAATAAATATCTCTAAGGCCTTATTTGGATTTGCTTTTATTATTGTATTAGCTAGATTATTATTACTATTAATCTAATAGATCTTATAGATCTTATAGTATTTATAGGATTTGCGGATTTATATAATATTAATTATTAGACGCTTCTCGCTTATTATACTAAGCTTAATAAGGCATTTATATAGCAAATATAAATCTATATAGATAATTATTAGAATTGTAGAAAGTCTAAGCTATTTTATAACCATTTTAAGTAATATTCTAACTATATTAGTAATATCTACTCCTTTTACTATTGCGTAGATCTTAGAGGCTAGAACGCTTCTAATAATCCTCTTAGACTTAGTCGAGCTCTAATAGATAAGGTTTTCTTTAATAATAAAGTTATTATCTTCCTTTATAGCCTTATTTATAAGAATAATAATATATCTAATCTAGGAACTATAATCTTTATTATTTGCAAAGAAGCTATTAATAAATATATAAAGCTTAACGTTTTGTATATCTATTATAATATAATAGAAGCCTCTATCTAGATTCTCTATTTGCTATTTTAGGCGCTTATTTAGTTTTGCTATCTCTTCTAATATAGGTTCTTAGTATTATACTACTATAAAGAGATTAAAATTTGATTTAGGTTAATAGATTAATATAATATATATACTATAAGCTCTCTAGTATAAATATATATTCTTATAATTATTCGATTTGAGGTTAATAACTTTAAGCTTCTTCTCTTAGTTCTTCTAATACAAATCGACCTTGCTATTACTATTAAGTATAAGTATATATCTATTAAAAATTAATAGCTATTCCATTTTAAGCTTTTGCTTTAGTTTTGCGATTAATTTAGCCTTTAGAAGCTCTTTGTTCTTAAGCTTTATAAAGTTCTTATTCGCTAGAATAATTGTATTATTTATTTGTATTTCTATAATACTAAATTTGTCTCTTTTAGTAGAAATAAGAAAGTAAGAATTATATATTAATATTATTATCTTAAGATTGATTTTATAGTACTTGCTATATATTATATACTAATATGTTTCTAATTCTATAATGCTATATAGAGGTTTTAAAACAATTATAATTATTCTAAAAGAGAATAAGTAATAAAGTTCTTTTAGTAATTTAGTTAGAACTAGTTAATTTAGCTAGCTCTTAGATTAGAGGTATATCTAAGTGATATTACAAAGCTATACAACGATCTCCTTACCTATTGTTTGAATAATACGCATTATAAGAGAGAGACGCAATAGTTATATAACTTAGCGCGTACTTAGTCAGCGCGAAGGCATAACCTTCGCGCATTGATTATAGTATTAAACCTAGCTATGCATTAATAAAACAAACTACTAGAACCCTTAGAACTAATCTACTTGAGTAGTTAAGTGATTATCTTATAATACTAATACTAATTAGTAATTAACCTTATAATTAGTCACAGAGCAGCTAGGTTTTATAAAGAAGAGATAGCAATGCGCACTAGTCGAGACGCTATGCTTTTAGAAGAAAAATAGGCGGCAATTATATAGTAGTTTTAAGCTTCTTAGAGCTTAAGAATTTAATAGGAAGGGAAAGCTTCTTCTTCTTAATTAAAAAGGTTATTACTAGTCAAATTATCACAATTATTAGCTTATATCTATTATATAGAATAATATTCCTTATAAAGATCTAGTCGAGATCTAGCAATTAAATGTTACAGCTTACTCGTAACTAGGAAAAGAAGTTAAGTAAGGTAGAAGAATGCTAGTAATAGGCTCTTTATAGATAAGAATATAAAGCTAAGAAGGGAAGAAGGGGTGGGAAGCACCCTCTTCTTATACTATTCTAATTTATATAAGTGGAAGGTGAGAATAGGGTTAGTGATATAGGACCTAATATAGGACTATATAAATAGTTATATACTAGTGTGAATATATGCAAAGCATATATTTATACTATATATTATATTCCTATAATATCACTCCCCCCTTCTAGGAAGCGTTTACTCTTAAATGCGTAAAAGCCTCTTTATAAACTCTATCTTTGCTTCCTAATCCATTTCTAAATTATTATTCAAATCCTTATAACTATCTAATTTATTCTTGTATGCCTTAAGCTATTTAGGGAGTCGTTATAGGGGGCCTAGATCTATTAGGTGATTATAGTGGAAATCGCAAACGCGGTGTAGTATATATTTAAAATTGGACGCAGAGTACTATTCTAAGTCTTTATCTAAGCCCTTCCATTTCGTGTAGTATTTTAGAACTTTATAGACTGTTTAGGAGAAAAGTAAACGCTCTACTTCCCATTCGGGTTTATTATTAATCTAAATTAGTAGTAGTAGTAGTTGGATTTAATCTAGTAATAGGTTACTTACAGCCTTCTATAATTTATTAAGAGAGAAGGAGTTATAGATCTTAAAATTAGATAGAAGCTCTAGCTAGTAGCTATTTCTAGTTATTTCTATAATTGTAAATGGACTAGCCATCTTATAGTTAAGCTTATAGCTAGGGCGAAATCGTTTCTAGTAATCCGTTTTGTAGAACACCTTATTTCTAATTTTAAAATTAATAGGCTATTGTTTGCAGTTAGCATTTATTGCTTACTATTCTTATGCCTTAGTTATATTTGTTCGACTAATGCATAAAGTCTCCTCTATCTGCTTAGCGATTTGAATAGCGTCTTGCTAATTCAGTTCTTAGGAATATAAGTGTAGTAGAAGCGTATTCTAGTTAAATAATATCTATAGTTCGCGTCTATAATACAGGTGAAATGGCAATATCTTAATGCTCAACTAGGAAAGAGTGAGCTGTGTAAAATCAAGTACTAGTAGCATCTTTGATTAGTTATTTTAATAGTAATTAATAAATGATCAAAGGCATTAATCTATATACTAGTTTATAATCTCTAATTAGCTGTCCATTTATAAATAGTCGCTTAAGGAAAGCTTAAGTTTAGTGCTAAGAATATAGTAGAATTTAGTCTAGAATTGTAATATAAACTATAGGCTATAGTTGGAAATAATAGTCTTTATAGGACTAAAGTATTAGTAGATATATTTAATATACATCTAAGTGAGATCCCTTAAAGTAGTAGTCTTATAGTAAAGGATAGTTATAGGCTACTTGCCTAGACAGTCAATAATAACTAGCACTATATCGAATCTATTTTTATCTATTAGCATATCCTTGAAATCTATAAATAAATTAATCTATTATCTCTATAGAACTAGTAATAACTTAAGCAAGCTAGGTGTCTTATCCCTTAGAGCTAAGGTCTTTTAGCATATCTTGCAATTACAGATAAACTACAAAATGTATTTGTTTATCTTTAGCTAGTAGAAGCATATATATAATAGTTCTAAGGTCTTATCTTATCCTAAATGCATAGTCGAGATTTAGTTATAGATCTTATAGAGTAATTGGACTTGTAGATTACTATTTTAGAGCACTACTAACTTACTATAATATAGGAGAATACTATTATTAAGAGTAAAGTTCTTATCCCTTTATATAGCTTATAAATAGAGCAGAGCAAGGGACTTAGTAGTTAAGTTTATACTAATAATTTTATCTACTAAGTCTAAACTCTTAAGGAGTTCCTTATCTTTATCTATTAGTTCTAAATTAATCTATAGACTAATCTTAGAAAGTTCTATTTCCTAATAGATCTATAAGTCTAGCTATTCTAGTATAAGAAAGGCCTTTATGCAGTGATCCTTCTTAATCTAGTCTTAGTCTAGGACTTTATTACTATAGCAGGTAAGAGCATTAGCGCCTATATTCTCTACTCTAGGTTAATAAACAATTAGGAAGTAGTACTTACTTAATGCCTCTACCTATCTTGCTTGCTATACTATAAGCTTCTTTATAGTTATAAAGTACTCGAGTAATTAGTAGTCTATAAAGATTTGGATTTGGTTATATATATACTAAAGCTCTATCTTCCATTTATTAAGTAATCTTATAATTACAAGCATCTCCTTATTATATATACTATAATTGCATTTCATAGGAAGTATAGTCTTTAAAAAGAAACTAACTAGATGCTATTTCTTATTATATTTCTAAGAAAAAATCCCTACAATAATCCTATCTAAAGCGTCTATCTCGATTATATACTCTAAGCTTAGATTATAGTAGCAAAGAACTAGAGCTAAAGTTATATAAGCCTTAAGCTTCTTAAACGCGTGTTTATATTCTATAAAGAAGAGGAATAGAGTTCCCTTATACATTAGGTGTATTAATAAGCAGGCAATCTTTTTATAATTGCAGATAAAATAGTAGTAGAAGTTATAAAAGCTAAGAAAGGATTATATGCCTATAATATTCTTTAGTTCTATCTATTTATATATAGCTTTAATCTTTTATAGGTTGACTTTAATTCTATCTATAGAGATAATAAAACTAAGGTACTTTATTTCTATAACTCCAAATTTACACTTCTTTATATCCACTTAGAGGCTAGTATTATAGAGGCATTAGAGGACCTTTATAACCTGTACTTTATATTCTAGAGGGTTGTCTAAGTAAATAAGAATATTATTAAGATATATAGTATAGAAGTTATCTAGGTAGTTAAAGAGAATATTATTTATATAATACTAATAAGTACTTAATCTATTAGTTAGTCTAAATAGTAAAACTTTACATTTATATATACTATAATAGGTATAGAATGTGATAAGCTCTTCCGACTCTAGGTCTATCTAAATTTAATAGAAAGCCTAATAGATATTAAGCTTAATAAAGACTTTTGCTTAACTAATTCGTCTAAGGATTTTATTAATAAGCAGTAATAGGTAGTAATCCTTTTGTGTAATTGTATTAAGCTTATAGAAATCAATACAAAATTAAAGACCCCCTCTAGGTTTTAATATAAAGAGAACTAGAGAGGCAAAGGGCATATAACTTAGAGCAATAAAACCTTTTACTAAGTTATTAAGCAGCTAATTATAAAGGATCTTAAGTTCCTTTATAGATATCTTATAAAGCAAATAATACTTGAGATTATTTAGCTTAGTCAACTCAATTTTATAGTTGTATAGCTAGACTAGTAGTAACTAGTTTGAACTAGCCTTTAAGAAGATATTAAGGTAATTATAGTATGCCTTAAGGATCTTCTTTATATTAATGCTATCTTTGTCTATCTTATTAACTTTAACTATTAGAGTGCATTCCTTAATAAGCTGTTTAATCTTATAAAGGCTAGAGATAAAGATCTTAGTATCCTGTCTTTTTATATAGTAATCCATTCCTATAGCACTAATATAAGCAATATCAAGTCTATTAGATAATAGTAGTAGTTGAGATCTTCTAGTCGGCTTTATATAATAGAATAGCTAGGTAAATTTATACTTAGAGAGGAGATAGTTCATTTTTGATAGGTTATTCTTCTAAAGTATTTAATATATTGCTTTCTATAATAACTAGAGAATATAAGGCTGTGGAGGCGGTGTGGCTAGTGGGGTAGAAGATAGCAAGGGAGGACTAGAAGTAACTACTAGTGAGATAAGCAGTTCTACTAATTCTATTATAACTTACTAGGCCTCTTTCTTAAATTAGATCTATCTATCTATCTATTAGTCCTAACGTTTACTATCCTCCTAGTTATCCACTATAATTAGCTAGGGAAACAGTTAAGCGCGAGGAATGTCTAATATTATCCGTTTTACTAGAGGTAAGTAGTAGTGTAGTTGTAGGGCTAATAGCTAAAGCAGCTATTAGGCAAATAAATCGATCTTTACCTTAAAGTGAGAGAACTACTAGCATCTAATAATAATATTATAGTAATAGAGGAGTATTAAGAGGAAAGGTATATTAAAGAAGTAATATTAGTTAAGGTTAAAAGTAAGATAGACTAGATATTAGATCGATTTTAAAGTGCTTCTATTATAATCTGTAATTGCAATAGGCGTCTCAAGTTGCTTAATAGGAACCCCTATATAGGTTATAAATATAGCACTAAGTTATATATTAAGGAAAAGGAAACTATTTGCTCTAGTATCTTATAAAGCGTTTAAATATATAGAAATAGAATTAGCTACTAAAGTATAAAAGAAGAGAAGTAGCTTACCTTCTATTAACTTGCTTAAATCTAAACGCAAACAATTAATACTAAATTTGCTTAGAGAGGAGTCTTTCTTTAAGTATACTTGTTTTCTAAATCTAATAGGCTATCTAATAGCTTGTTTATCTTAATCTTATATAGTCTATCTGCCTCTACAATTTCCTTAATCTCTGCTTTAGGCTTCTTTAGCTTGTAATAGGTGTTAGATAAATAACCTTTCTATTTATAGTTATAGCAAATAGGAATATATAGTAGTCGATTATCCTTTAACTTCAAGACTATTAGAGGTAGTTAACTTGTATCTAATTAAGGTGCTTAATAGAGGCTATGGTTACTAGTGCTCTAAGGTAGTAAGGGAGGTTATTACGCGTATATAGACTATTTATACATCTTTGGATTTCCTGCGTCTATAATAGAGAGGTTTAGCTCTATAGTAATAGTAGCTTCAATTAGAATCTTAAGGTTTCTATAGAATATATACACCTGTAATAATAGCTAGTACTGCAACTGCAATAGAAGCTTATTATAGAAGTTATTAAATTAGTAGGAGTAGTGCGTCTAACTCTTATTAGTAAGCTAGAGGAATTAAGTATTAAACTAATATATAGTCTTATTGTTTATTATCTTTAGTTTAGTATATACATTTTACGCTTAGTGGACTTCCTAAGAATTAGTATAAATACTACTAAGAACACTTAATATTTATTAGTAATCTTAAAAATAGTTTAAACTGCCTAGAATATACTATAGACTAAGGTAATCTAAGGCATCTCCTATAGTTTAAGAGTAAATATAGTATATTTAGGCATCTTCTATAGGAAAATAATCTGCGTTAATCTATAGCTTAGCTTTAATCTATATAATAAAGACCTTTACTTTCTTTATAAGTCTATTAAAAATAGTAATATTAGGTACCTTCTCTAAATGCTATACCTATCTTACTTCTCTATAGTATGCTTATATATTAGATGTATAGACCTAGGGAGTCTAAGAATATAGGGGGCGCTAAGGGCTTTCTTGCTTTAGCGGGAATAGAGATAATTAGATATCTAGATCTTAATAATCGAGTGGAAGGGAAGAGTAATCGGTTTAAAGGGTTGTTCTCTTAACCTGCCATTTAAGTTTAGTAATTTGCTAGAGGAGAAGCTAAATATTAGTAGGTAGTAAAGGTGGTCCAAATAGGTTCCCTAGCTGCTTAGATAAGAAACCGCATTTCTTAGTTATATAAAAGGTTTTATAGAAGTTAATAAAGTTAGAAGGTATACTCTTCTTCTAGAGAAATACTAAGAAGGCTCTAAGAATAGACTATAAAGGGTGCTTAGTAGTATTAGAGAACTTCTTATTATTTTTCTTATATATTTCTGCAATTTCGATAGTCTTTACAATCGAGCTCCTATAAGAGATATTATAAGAAGTGTTATAGAATCGCGTATTAGAGTAGATAGGTTAGTTTATTAGTTTTAAGAGAAGGCGCATTACATTTATTACCTTTAATATTTAAGATTGTTTAGTAGAGCTAGTTGGTGCTATTATAAAAATTTTTAGTAGAATGTTTTTAGGTCTTCCTAGACAGTAAAGAGAGAGCTTTATATTATATTATAGCTTACTTATAACTAGAAAAAGAAGTCAAGCAAGGTAGAAGAATACTAGTAATAGGCTCTTTATAAACGAGAATATAAAGCTAAGAAGGGAAAAAGAAGTAGGAAGCACCCTCTTCTTATACTACTCTAATTTATATAAGTGAAAGATGGAAATAGAATCAGTAATATAGGACCTAATATAGGATTATATAAATAGTTGTATACTGGTGTGAACATATGCAAAGCACGTGTTTATACTATATATCACATTTCTGTGACATTAAAGAGGATCTCTTAAAAGGTTAATAACCTTTATAAAGAACTCAAATCAATGTTATAAAAGAACCTAATACTCTTATAATCTTATAAGCCCTTCGAATTATATAAATACCTTAAGTTTTAATCTTACAATTTAGTTATTTTTATATACTTAAATTTATATTACACAAAACACTCCAAATTAATAAAAATACCTAAAAACACTAAAATTATACTTATATTATAGCCTCTATTATAGGCATACGCTAGATATATAAATAAAGAGCGCTAGAGAGAGAAATTTAATCTAGACAACCTTATATATTATACTAAGATAGTTATTAATAGCGCGATTCTCTATGCCCTCTAAGGCTATAAGCTTATAGAGATTAATAATTATTTACTTTAGAAAACCTTTAGAAATAACTTTAGAGAATAGATGAATAAGCTATAGAATAAGATAAGCTATATTATTTTATATCTCCTATATAATTAGATGCGGCAATATAGTATTATAATCCCTCGAAGTAATAAGCAATTAAATATTATATTATAAAGATGCCTTAAGGCTCTCAAATTTGTTAAGTAGACTAAGAAAGAGATTAAGGCGGAAATAAAGGTGATAAATAGCAATTTTAACTTATAATAGAACCCTAATAATATTATTAAATCACTGCTATTAATACTAAGAATTCTAGCTATAACTACTATTTAATAGCAGCCTGGTTAAAATGGTACTTAATAGGCGTAATAACTACTAGTTGTCTATTAATAGCCCTAAAACAATATTTAGAATAATTAGCAAAACGTCTAAAACGGCCCTGCAAATGCTTTATAATAGAATAGTTAATAATATTAGCCTTAATCTTAATAGTAATAGCCTTAGATAATAGCTGCGCAGCTTTGTCTTATATAAGCTTATACTATATTAAAAGAAGCTTAAGCTATAGAAGTAGCAGAACAAGCAACTAAGTAAGCTTATAATTAGTAAAAAGCTCTTAATAATACTAATCTTACAATATAGTAGCATTAGCTATAGTAATAGTAATAGCCGTTTAATAGCCTTAATAATTTGCTCCTTAATAATATTAGTAATAATCCTCTAATAAAGATAATTATAAAACTGACAAAGCTGTATTATAATAAAGATTAGAAGTTTAGTAGCAAATTATATAATATTCTTAATACTAAACTTAAGGTTTTCTATAATTTATATTAAAAAGTCAGTCTATAATAAGACTAATTTTATTATAGTTTTTCGCTTATACTAACTAATAATACAGCGGACTTCTATTATAACTCTATTATAGAAAATAGAATAGCTTTTAATCAAATGATTACTATAATACAAGTCTATTTCGAGATAGAGAAAAACTATTAGCTTTATATAAAGGAATAGCGCGAGACTACCTTTTAGAAGGTTATTAATAAGAACCCTACTAATAATTGTCTAGAATGCCTTAGAATACTTTTTAAGAAGCTTTAGAAGATTTAATAAGGCCTAACTTAAATATATTAGTTACTTAGAAGCATTTGTAATCAAGTTATTAGTGCTTGCTATAGTATTAAGAAATGCAGTTTAGTGCTATATAAACCTGCAGATACCTATAAAGGCATATACTTAGAACTGCGCTTTATAGTTAGAATTATAATATTAAATAAGGCGTCTAGTTAGTATAATATAATATAGTAATAGCAGTTCTTTGCTCCAAATTTTAACTTAAATTTTAGCTTATAACTATTGCCTTACTATAAGCTAGAGCACTTCTATACTAATTGCTAATATAGAGGTAATAGCTAAGATTATAATAACTTATCCTTTAGAAGTAATTTTAGAGAAGGCAGTTAGTAAGGCAGCTTAAGCTCTTATAAAGGTTTTAGAGGCAATTCTAGCAATAGAATATAGTATTAGAAGAAGTGCTATATCTATAGTAAATAGGAATACTAGTTATTAAATTATTCTAAGAATAATAAGCAAAAGTTATTCTATAAATAGAAAGTATTCCTAATCTATAAGAGGGAGCTAACTACTATATATTTCGCAGTCTTTTTAGCTAAATATAAGAGCGCTCTAGACCTTAAGAAAAAGACTAATTTATTAGAGGCAAAGCAGCTACTTATAGACATAGAAGTTAATAATTACTATAGAGGCTATTTCACTAAATTTGGCAAAGTTAATAGTATTAAAATAGTTGCTATTTTGAATGATTAGGCGATCTACTATACTATTATAAAGATTAATATTTTTAATAAAAAGCAGCTAAAGGAATGCTTTACCTTTATATTTAGAGATTATTATACTACTAAATTCTAGAGCATTATATCTAATACTAGAGTAGCTAAAATCTTAATAGCTAGAAGAGCGTAGGTTTAAGCGCTTTAGTAATTAGACTCCTCTATTACTATTAATATAATATTAAAGGGTCTTATAATTAAATTTGGAATTAGTAATATAGTAATAAAAGGAACTATTAAGGTTTCTATACTATTAGGAACTCTTATATTTTATATTATTTCTTCTAATATACTATTCTTATTTTGCTTTAAGAATATAAATAATATAGGCATTATATTTAATAACCTATAGAATCTTCTTATTTAAGATAGTATTAAGATTCTAATTATTTGCAAATTTGGATATTCTTAGATTATTCTTTATTATCTAAAAGAGGCAATTATATAAAGCTATTTAATAGAACTAGAACTATATTAAATCTATTAACAATTTGGTCATCTATTAGTTTAATGCCTTGAATGATTATTATAGAGAGCTAGAGAAGATATTAATTCTAATATTCTAAAGTATCTAATAAAAGTCTATTATTATTATTAAATGTATAGCAAATTGCCTAGAAGATTTAAGTTTAATCTTAAGAATAATTATAAGTTTAACTTCGAAATTATAATGGATATTATATAGCTATTAGAAAAACCTATTATGTATATTATTAATATAGCTACTACATTTAATGCAGAACAATTTCTTAAGAATATAATAGCAAAAACTGCATTTAAGGCATTGTATTATTACTAGATTAATGCCTATCTTAAACCCTCTAATTAGGTGATAATAGATACTAGAAAGAACTTTATATTAGCTAAATTTAGATAGGACGCAAAAGCAATAGGAATTAATATTAAGATTATACCTATTAAGGCCTATAATAGTATTAGAAAGGTTAAGCATTACTATAGCATTTTAAGGCGCGTATATAATATTATTTATAAAGAAATTAAAGGTATAAACTCTAAAGTTGCCCTTTAAATAGTAATTAAAACTATTAATAATATAGCTAGCTCTAATAGTCTTATTCTTATATTTCTAGTTTTTAGCGCTTATCTAAGAATCTTAGATAATTTGCTACTATTAGCTTCTATTATCTAATAAGCTATAGTAGTAAAGAAGGCTATAAAAGAAGTATAATAACTTTATATATAATATAAGATTAGTAATGCGCTTAGTATAAGAAATGGCCCAAATATAATAGCTATACTTAATCTCCTCTTCTAATTAGATATTAGAGTATATTATAAAAAGAAGAGATAGAGAGGCCCATTTAAGCTAATTGTAATTAATAGTAACTAATATATTCTTGATTTGCCTAGTAGCGCTATGCTATTTCTATTAGCAAAAGTCAAGCTATATCTTATAGATAGTAATAATAATAAGAAGACTAAGAAAGTAATAGAATCTTAATAGAGCAATAATAAGAAAGAATCTAATAATAGATATAATAGGGATTATATTCCTAATAGAGATAATTCTAAGATTCTATAATAGTAATATTAAGATCGCCTAAAGGGATTAAAGAATAAGCCAAAACTATCTCCTATTAAGGGACCTTCTATTAATAAGGATTTTAATAATATATTTATTATAGTAATTAATAATAGCACTAATCTTATTATAGTTTTTATAATAAATAAGAAGG
>QGMG01001092.1:0-12536 GCA_007825325.1 Lachnellula cervina
TCGCCCAAAATTCGCCTGTGCACGCATTTTCATTCCACCTACTTTTTCTCGGGTGGAGAGCCCCAGCTACAGGGATACGCCACAGCATTTCTACTCGACAGCTTCACGCCTTCCTTTTCTCTCGTACATCTCAAGACAACCCTCAATCTGCGTACCATCAGATAACAATCTTGTTCTTCAACCAAAATCCTCCCACATTCATACTGCTCAAGTACGGCATAATGACCCGAGCGAGTCATAAAGCAATGGCCGCAATCAAGGTGCCCTATTTCGCACCAGCTTCCGAGCTTCCACAGCCGCTTCCAACCAACCAGGAAATACATGATTCAACAGCGCAATACGTGGATAGTGGTGGTCGTAGAGTCGTTCGAATCGGATCTTACGTGATCAAATATGGCCCTCACGTTAGTGTTATCGAAGGAGAGAATATGATATTCGTCAGCCGCGAAACAACGATACCAGTTCCTCGAGTGTATGCTATCTATACTGCTACGGAGATATTTTGCGATACCAATACTAGGGAAGAGTGTAATTACATTGTGATGGAACATCTCGAGGGGCATACTCTAGATTTTGAGTGGGGTTTATTAAGTGCGCAACAAAAGGATCACATACTTGCCCAGCTTCGGGGATATATGAATCAGCTACGGTCGATACCTTCTCCAGGGTATTATGGAAGTCTTGGGAGGCGTGGGCTGCTCGACTGCATATTTTGGACCGGCCATGATGCATGTGCACCTCTAGATGGCCCCTTCGACACAGAGCACGCACTCAACGATGCCATGCTGAGCAAGTTCGTATATAACAATATATCGGCACAGAAAGCGGAGTTTTATCGACGAGCGTTCCCTGTTATTCTACAAGGTCATGCACCGGTTTTTACGCACGGCGATATTCAGCGCAAGAACATTATAATCAAGAGGTTATCTCCGAAAGTGTCTTCTATTGATACTTCAACTGGAGTCAAACACTTGAATCTCGAGGATGATACCTTTGATATAGCCATCATTGATTGGGAAAATGCTGGCTGGTACCCAGACTATTGGGAATCCGCTTTAGCCTTATTTGCATGTGGCGCTTGGCGTGATGATTGGCATTCATGGATCGGCAAGGGCTTGGAGTTGTTTTTAAACGAGTACGCCTGGATGCAGATGTTTCGGGTCGAACTCTGGTCATAAGAGTTATCTTTGCAATTACCAGAATTCCAACATACGAAGACCCTTGAAGCAGTTTACGTTTCAACATATGTCTGTGCCTCAACTTATTGGTCCATTGAGAGAGCTTAGAGAGGGACCCTCGATCAAAAGAGCGCTATGCCGCCTTGACTAAGGCCAACGAGCTCTACGAACCCCACTGGTATGCATTCACAGACATGAAGCCATTCACACCTAGCCATACCCCTCTCCTACGCACTAGCTCGTCAGGGTCTGCAGGTATATAAGGAGGGCTCATCCCTTCTTCCATAGCTTCCCTCCTTAGTTTAGTCTCTTCATACAATACAGACATATCAAGTGATCCTTCGAGATCCCCCTTTGGTAGTGCTGTTACAACACCTCTACACTCAAGACGAAAACAAGCTTGCCCTTCATTTATTCTATACTTGCTTTTCCGCTTCGACCTATCCATATCACTCTTCTTTCATCATCATCACACATCAAATTACTGTCGTCATGTCTTTCAATGTCTATCTCGTTGAGTATTCGGGCATGCCCAGAAATCACCGCGGCATTTTTGTCGAAACGAAAGAGGATGGAGGTAGATCTGGATATCTCTACCAAGTCACTGGCGATATCCTCCACGGAATGGTTTACCAACATAAACCGGCGAAAGAACCGGAAACGTCCGCAACCTTCAGTGGTCTCAAAGAACTCATCGGCACCGTCACTACAAACAATTACGTTCATATACGCAGCGTCGTTGACAGCATCCCTCCCCCGAAAAAGCAATACGACGGATTCAAAAAGATATTTCCCAACGAGCCACTGAGACGTTGTCATGAGTGGACAAATGAGGCAATTCAGGCTTTGAAGGACCGTGGCATAATCCAACGACCGGTTTCTCCCTCAACTTCTTATTGGATCTATAGCGACAAATACCAGCGGTATTGTCATGTACATGAAGATGGAAGGACTGAGTGGGCTCCTGAAGCTAGCGGTTCGACATCGCAATCTTCTAGCAGTCACCACTAGAGGCGCCTTGCACACGAGTCTTGTGAAGCTTCATTGCGAGAAGCTGGCTTCTTTGTGAATGAGAGTTGGTTGTTTGGTTGGAGTTCTTATCTCATCATGTCAAAGATTCAGTGAGATCCATATAGTAGGAAGGGACTACATAGAGAGCTTTGTCATCATCATAGATAAAAGCTTCGTGCTCAACTCAATATTAGGAGCAACATCTTCTTTGACTTGGTATTCATGTAGCCACTACACTTCTCAGTTTATACCCAGTGATATACTGTCCGATATTTATACAACCATCACCTCGTCGGTTTGCCGTAGAACCCGTCCTCGCTGCACTTTAGTATCTTACGCGAAGTATATACCCAAGATAAACCTGCCCGACCTGTTCAATGGAATCCGGTCTAGCTTAGCAAGCTCAACACCCCAGTATAGCATCTATATCCAGTTCAACATAGACGAGTTCGATCCTGGTAAAAAGAGTCCCTTGGGCCACGGCCCTGCTCATGGGAACTACACTTCCTTTGACTAGTTCGAAGTATAACAAATAATATAAAGGACAGAACGAACTAAGCTAACTCTGTAGAAGGCTTTGGAGAGCTTAAGATATAAACTATATGATACAATGATACTAAGGGTGCCTAATAAACGTGATAGGCATTGTTACGGTCCGCTTCTCGACCCCTTCCGATGTTCACCTTTACATGCATAGTTTCTCGTACTCTTCTCCTCTACCAATGCGAGGTAGAGCTGACAAGGCCATAGAAGGTCTATAGTATTGGAAGTAGAGATAGCATTCGAGAGATTCTGCTCGATGCATAAATTTTAGCGGCGGCGTGGCTGATGAAGTGAGCCTGGGCGAGGCAAATAGGCGGGTAGGGTATGTAAGTAGGACGGCGAGGAATAGACGCGCTTCCATGCCCCTTGAAAGCGGCGGCGGAGGGCCTATACACGCCTGCCCAATACTGTACGGCAGTCGCTAGCTTGGCATTTCTTCTCAGTCTGGTAGTGCTGACACTCCTGCAAATAATTTTACGAGCCGTCGAATGAAAGAGTGCAAAACAGCATTTCCTCAAGTACTCGTACCATGTACATATAATTTTTCAATCCCCCAAAGAAATAGTCAAAAATAGGAGAATGGTTACAAACAGATCATAATCTTTCACTTGAAATGGTCATGATGCAGCAATGGGTAGAGTAGACTCGTACAGAGCACAAGAAAGGAAAGAGGATAATATGGTCTCACTTGAATGTCAGCGCTGACTGTCGCCAGAAGTCAGCGGTTCTCAGCCCCTAAAGCAGTCATAAGGCAATCCATGCAGCCAAGCAAAGCGTGGCTGACAGTCCGCCATGTGCTCCTTCCACTCGTCACTCGTGTCCAATTGAAGTACCTTGCCCCTTTGAATTTCCACAAACATTTCCACATTTCGGCCGTTCTTATCGAGGAGAAGTCTGGCGTTGAGAAATAGCTCCGCGCCTCTCCGCCAAACTCTTCAGTGGCGGTCCCCGCCCAAGCACAGGGCTGAAGAAGGCCCGCAGCGCCTGAATCTGCTCACTGAAAGCCTGAAACAAGCCATCTTCTCCCGTCCCAGTAGCGTCGCCATTCGTCCCGCATACGGAGGTACAGTACTGTAGTACCTAGTTAAATTTAGCATGATCGCTGTACCTTTCCGGGGGCATTGGGGGCGCAGAACCTAATTTTCTTAGCCGGCAAGCAGCCTGTAGGGTCCAGAAGTGCAGGTGCTCCGCCGACTGGCCCTTTACGTGAGAAGGAAGAACACCACACTCGTCTCCCTGAGCTCCTTGTTCGCGATTCCGAGTCCGAGTAATCAATTCCTCCTAGAATCGTGAATAACATGCTCTCTTATCCGTGATCTGATCATGTATCTGGTGCCGACGAGGGAATGGGCGCTTTCGATCTTTCTTTTGGCGCGATGCATCGGTGCCGCGGACACGATAGAGGCGCTGAGTGCTACGCCCTCTACGCAATGGTCAGTTCGAATCTCGCTGCCTAAATGCAATTACCCATAACTCTATTTCGACGCAGTTGCTGACCTGCCTGAACGTGCTGTAGGTATGGGGATGACGGTACTTGGTCCGCGATATCCATTCGAGTTGGGACTCCATCGCAATGGGTCGATGTTATGGTTAATACTGTGAGCTCGGAGACTTGGGTTGTTGGCCCTGCGGGATGTTCAGGTGATAGTGAGTTGAAACTTTTTCGATACTGCGATACTGCGATACGGCGAGGATACGAGGAGGTGCTGAAGCAGTGGGAATGTTGTTTGCAACGGGGGCGAGCAAGTTGGGAGACATTTGCGGCTTGAAGGAACTCTGCCATGTACCTTGGCTAACACAAATTCCTAGATTCCATATGCATACAAAGCAGAGGAGGGGTTTATAACCTCAGCACATCTTCCACATATAAGGACCAAGGTCTCTTCAGCTTGGGGGTTGATACTCGACTTGGTGGTCAGGGCTATGCGGACTATGGCTTCGATCAACTAACATTTGGTTCCACCGGAGTAACTCTCAACTCCACAATCATCGGGTCAATAAACACCACGGAATACTTTCTAGGGGAGTTTGGCCTAGGAGTTGTGCCGGGAAACTTCAATAATGTCTCATCTCTTGCGGCCATCAGTGGGTTAGTAGAGAAAAACGGAGCTATTCCAAGCCACAGTTATGGCTACACGGCGGGTGCAACATATCGTAAGCTTCTTCTCACTCTTAACATGGATACTCACTAACAGTCCCAAGAACAAAAAGGCGTACCGGCCTCCTTGACACTCGGAGGCTATGATTCGAATCGATTAGTTGCTCATAATACTACATTTAATCTAAATCCGAGTCAAAATCCGGCAGCATATATTAACTACATGTCCGTATTTTCAACCGGAACCTCAAACAACTGGACTACCCCCGTCCAATTGATTTCCACGACGGACCGTGTCACTGCTATCATCGACAGCTCCACTCCTTACATTTGGCTTCCACAATCCGTCTGTGATGAATTTGCTCAGACACTGGGTTTGACTTACAACAGCACTTTAGATCTGTATGGGTTCGATGGAAATGCTTCGCAGCACGATGTCCTCAAAAATTCTCAACTAGAGTTCACAGTCACTTTGTCAGATACCGGTTCGTCAACGGGACTTGTCAACATAACATTGCCATATGCGGCCTTCGACTTGCAGCTGACCTTCCCGGCTATTCCCAACACGACTTACGGTTCTTCCAACTCTGAAAAATATTATTTTCCCATCAAGAGGGCAAGCAATCAAGCCCAGTACACGATTGGTAGAGCCTTCCTACAAGAAGCCTATTTAATCACGGACTATGAACGAAATACCTATTCCATCCACCAAGCTGTTCATACATCGGATCCTCTCGGGAATACCAGCATAGTAAACATTTCTCCATCAAAAGATAGTAATTTTACTCCTTTTCCCTCGAACAACCAATTCAAGACCAAACTCTCAACTGGAGCCATAGTTGGTATTGTCATTGGTGTTATTGTAATTCTGGCACTGGCATGCTCCGGATTTTACTTCTGGCGTTGTCGGAAGATAGTGAGGAGCACGGATGATGAAAAGCCAGACGAAATTGCTCAGCCACGTGGTTTTCTAAAACGTTTCCGTCGACAGCCAGAAGAGCTTGAAGCAAACGAAGCTTTTGGCAGCACCACATATGCCACTGAAGTAGGTGCGGATGCCTCACATGAGCGGTTTGAGCTTCCCGCGCCTCTTGGGCCAGCAGAGCTAGACAGTGAAGCAGGAACATTGAGCGGGACCACTGATCATGAGTCGTCAACGACAGATTCATACAGCATGCCCGCATACGAGCGGGCAAGAAGGAAGTTAGAGCGCCAACAGGCAGCAGCCGATCAGGCGCAGTTCAGACGAGAACCATACCCAACAGAAAAGATCGAAAACGACAGTCCGTCTGGAATGCAGTACCTGTTACCACCCAGCTCCCGAAGTAATTCTGGATCTCGCCCCGTTTCTCCTGCAACTGGCGGTTCTCACAGTTCTAATCATTCCCAAACAACAAGCAGACAGCCGTCTCCCACCTCTCCAGTATTCATATCCGATCCAACCAGTCCAACAAGCCCAATGAGCCCCCCACCCACATACCGAAAAATCAGTCCTGCCAATGGAATATTCGCAGGACTGCTACCCAGCAACGTGCAATTACCACATGTAGTTCCGCGTGAAACCGACGCCCACGAGCAAACACTCCTCACAGACCCCGATTCCACAGGCGGAACCAGCACGCTAGGAAGCCAATACACCGCCAACCAAACCACCTCAGACATATATAACGACGAGCCCAGTCCGCGCAGCGTAAGCGCAAGCCCCTACAGCACATCCCACTACAACGTCAGCACCACCTCTACACCCGGCCCAGCTTCGGACGGCGGCCAAAGCGGCGTAAGCGGCCTGAGCGCATCGAGCAGCCAACGAGCACTCCACCGCCCCGGTCGCGTCGAGGACGAGTCGAAGTTCCTGCGCGAAGACATGCTTGCTTTGCGTGCTGGTATGCAGACGAGGGAGGTCGTTGATCCGTATAAAAAGAAGCAGACGATTGGAGTGCCGGGGGAGGATCTTGTGCACGTGCCTGTGCCGGCTGAGAATCGGTTTAGTTGGGAGCAGGATCGGCTTGGGGAGGAAGGGGGGACTAGGTAGATGAGGAATAGATAGATAGATGGGTGCACGCATGGATTGTATAAGAGGAGGATTTTCGACTTAGCGATTTAGCGATGGCGTTTGGGGTATATCTAGAAGTTTGGGGTTCGTCTGGAAGGAGCATAGGTATATGTATAGCGTTAGCATAGATGGTGGCAGATTTTAGCCAGACGTATAATAAATATATCGTCAAATGACCAAAACCGCACCTTTAATGTTTTTTATGACTAGAACCGCACTCTCGACTTATTTAGGCTTAGAAGAGGCGGATATGTGGGGTTTTAGACCCACATGTCCGAATATAGATTTGTCTGATATACTCTATAACCCATAGAAGTGTACCTAAGAAGAATGTAATAGAAGAATAAATAAATAGGGGTATAATGCATGCAATATAGAAGAACAAATAAGAAGGGTGCTTATGCAACGCAGAAGAATAAATAAGAAAAGTGCGCATATAACGTAGAAGAATAATAAGAAGGGTGCAATATATGTGATGTAGAAGCGTGAGGATATATAACTTTTTTGGTGGGAGTGAGGATCTAGTCATAAACAACTATGTGGGTGCGGTTTGAGTCATTTGACGTTATTGTATACCGGAACCCGTAATCCAAAGTGGATATCAGCCGTGAGGTTGAGAACAGGATGAGCTTTAGGCAGCCAGTTGATTCCGCGCCTTGCAAATGCCAAGCTGGTAGATGTCAAAAGTCACCTCGGGACGGCGATTCTTCTTGCTGACGATGTGGTATTGTGATAAGCATAAGTTCTTGGGTAGATTCTCATCCCGTGTCCCGGCGTCTTCAGGAGCAGCTGCTGTCCTTACACCTTCAAATGCCGCTTGGTAGTCTAAGCCGTTGTAATCTCCCAGCTTCATCAACTTGAGGCTGTGATGCTGTTTATAGGTGCAGCCTTAGAAATTCCAAAGTTGTTTGGCTAGTTTAAATGCAGTGCGTGCAATTGGTGCGGGTGAGGGCTGGTGCAGCTAGGACAGAAGTGCGAATAGGAGTGGCGGGAGCTGGCACATCACGTACGGACTGGGCTGGTGTAGAAGGGGCTAAATTCTCAATGGGATGGAAGGGTGAAGGCGAAACATTGCGATGGGATATTGGCGTGGGTGCTAGGGAAGATAAATTGCTTATTAGGGTTTCTTTTCGGTAGAGATTTCACCTACAGTACGACGAGAGATTATTCTGCTGCCGTGGGAATGGTGTGCTTCGTCTACTAGTGCTTGCTTTGCTGCTGCTCTTGTATGATGATTGTAAAGAAGGTGAGCTATATTGAGCTGGTGTTTGCAATAGAAGCCCGCTCTCTATTGACACTTGAATATCGACTAGTCTGTTGGAAGCAAGTGACGCAGTGATTGTTGGAATAGCTGCATTACTTGTATCACGTGTCTTAGCGTGGATGACTAAGCAGCGGTGATGCCTTCCTTCATCGCCGCCAACCCCGCATAGCTTTACATAGACAACATGCATTAATATAACAATAGAACAACCGCTTATCATCCTCTATTGCAATAGAAGTGATCACCTTGTGATACTAATAGTGATGCTATTATCATCCCCTATAATCGGCTCATCTATATCGCCAAAGTTCAAAAAGCAAGTCTGCTGGGACTCTTCCTCGCTCATTTTCCTCTTCCCTGGCTTGTGCAACCGTCTGCAAACCTGATTTGTCTAGAGTATCTTCAGCTCCCGCTTCATTCGTTGTTTCTGGCATGTCCAATTCCCTCCCACCAATGTCCTCTGCTTGTCTGGCTCGCATGCCCAGCAAAATCTCTGCGATTTCTGCATCACGTTCCGCTTGCTCGATGTTTATTTCCTGCTCTCTTGTTTGAATATCCCTGGTCTGCTCGTTGATCTTCGCGTCTTCTTCTGCGGCTGACGGTTCTGCAGACAGTTAGGGATTCGGTCGCAGGCTTGGTCGAACACCGCTTTGTTCAATGCTGGGCTCGATAGGAATCTGAACATCGTGGCTCTCACGAAGGCCAGATTCGGGAGTATCTGCGGGGATATTCGCATGAAGTGGAGGGTCGAATGCAATGAAGTCGGGTGGCCCCTGAACTGGGAGCTGTCGCCGCAAATATCTCTGTTGATCACTCTGTTTCTTAGCTTCTGCCGCGGCTGTAGTCGTAGAATACTTTCTTGGCCTACCGGCTGGCTTTTTATCTGAAGGCATAATGTGACACAGCTAGCAATTCGACTCTCAGGCTGCTTTGGAGATGCTCCTTTGCTATGAAGATATAAGCTTAGCCATTCCAAGCTACTCGCATTTTTAAGTCTAACAGTGGAGACTGTTTTTACTCCACATTACCTACAATTGTAACCATTTAGAGCATCTGCTAAGGGTGCAATTTGAGCTCATCTTCTTGATACAAAATGGAAAAGACCATTTAGAGGCCTATGCTGAGGTTGTGTAAAATCCTTCCAAAACCGCAAAATGGAAGAAGACCATTTAGAGACCTATGCTGAGGCTATGTAAATTAGCACTAAAACGGAAAAGACTATTTAGAGGCCTATGCTGAGGTACAATTAAATGATTCTTCAAGTGTAGAGTAAAAACAGTCTCCACTATTAGACTTAAAAAAATGCGAGTATGCTATTGAGGAAGCTAGACCCCTGCTATGCCCCTAGAGTGGCTCTACGTGTACGAAAACACTGGCGGAATACTCACTTTTTTTTAAGTCTAACAGTGGAGACTGTTTTTACTCCATATTACCTAGGGTTGTAACTATTCAGAGCTTCTGCTGAGGGTGTAATTTCAGAGCTTCAGAATGGAAAAGACTATTTAGAGGCCTGTGCTAAGGCATAATAATATGATTCCTAGAGATCTATTCAAATGTGGAGTAAAAACAGTCTCCACTGTCAGACTTTAAAAAAAAGTGAGTAAGTGCACTAAAGCTCGCTTATCTATTCCGCCACTTTTTTCATACACGTAGAGAGTGGCCAGGCATAGCTTGGGTAGCATATTATAGGAGGGTTAGTGGGTTATATAGTAGTATATGATTGGTAGAAAAGGAAGTGCCGGAAGTGAGGCTATACTTCGTAGCATTGGGTTTCATTACTTTAGTCCCTGTAAAATCTCGTATTTTTAAGGTACACGTCCCAACGCTAAGGGACCTTCCCTGTCACCTAATTTGCTACTGCCTCCGAGGTTACTTAGTAGTGCCTTAGAATGTAGTTAATTATAGACCGCAAAAGGGCTGGAAAATGGAAGGGAGAGGTAATTAGACTACCCCTGTATCACTTAGAGTTCTCTGAATAGCTTTATTTACTAAACAAAAATCATATGATTCACCCTCTACCTCTTCCCCTGCTATGCAATTTCTGCCTAGCCTTGCCTAGCCTTTCCTGTGCCTCTCCTATGCTATTGATTTCTTACCTAGCCTTGCTATAGCCTTGCTAGCGCAGGAGGTCAGCCCCAGTCAAGCTATAGGAGTGGCTTAGTAAGACTTAGGCTATTTACGAAGTAAATCGCTGATTTCCAGGGCTGCAGGACTGATATTACACAGCTAAAATGCCCTGCAGCAAAAAGTTTTGTTTGACAGATCAACCGAAGACTGAGTAGTAGTGCTTTTATTAAGGCTGTGTCATTTAATACTAAGTTTCTGTACGTGTATTTATCTATGACTACAGTTTAGTACTGCCGTGGAAGCGGCATATAATCATCCTTATATTACTGGCTTACATTTAGCAGAATATGAGAACTAGCATATTGATTAGCCCGCTACTCGGACCGCCGGAGTAAATTAACTTGTGGCAGTGCTCGTACACAAGTAGGCTCACGCGACTGAAACCCCTATTAAAAAGTAAGTACATACGCTGCTAAAATCTAGAGCAAATAAGTAAGTAGTGAAGAGTCAGTATGTAAATCTCACGCAGAAGAAAGACAACTTGCTATCCAAAGCAACTAGGAATCTACTAACGCAGTTATACGCAGTAACCTAAATAAGAAACACCTCATCAGCACACCTCTAAGCATTGATTATAGTCCAACCAACCTCAGTCGAGTTCAAAAGTGCGCTATCTTTATGACCTGAATAGCTGTGTACTTAAGGATCTTTTTTGCCTCTCTATAAGAAAGAGTATATTTTGCATTTCATATTTATTATTTTATATTCCTCAAATTCCTCAAACTCCACGCATCAACCATTCATCCGTACCGCTTATAGGTTGAACGGTGAACCCGAAATGAGGTGTTCAGGCCATCGTACAGTCCTGGTTATTGACTTGCCGTCGTATGTTGCATAGACTATACTTCGTACAAAGAGATCAACTCGGTGTTAAGGCAGGGGAGCACGGCTGATTACCTCGTAAGAGTTATCAGCCAAGGCTCTCTTCTTTATTCTTGTACGTAGGTACATTAAAAGATCTATATAAGCTGTACAAATTCCTTTTTAATATCAGAAACTCTTCTCTCATAACTTCAACTTCAACTTCATCTTCATCGCTTTGTTAGTCACTATTTGTTAAACCTTGAAACGTCGTCACTCTTCTCCTAATATGCAACTCAGCACAGTCTTATTACTCGCCATTAGCGCACAAACCAGCCTTGCTGCCACCCTGCCTGTAAAGGCTCTGGAATTATCCGTTCCTTCAACTCTCGTAGATGAAGATAGCTCCTTCCAATCTGGCAATTCATCAACTATCAATAAACGGACGTAAGTATCCAAAAGCAGATTCTTATTAGATTTGTATTCTAAGTTCTTTTTAGCCTGTCACCACTTTCAGCACAGACTTGGGAAGGCTGTATAAATGCAGGCTTCACAAAACCGTGCGGAACCTTCTATATGGAGCTGGGCATTTGTAGTAAGTTTCTTACTTATAAGTATAACTTTTAAGATAATATTCTAAGTTGTAATAGTGAACTTTCATGATCATGATGATTGGAATAATAAGATCTCTTCAATCCGTGTTACTGATAGTGTCGCGCTTTATATTTGGGAGTAAGTCTTTACTTACTAAGTTCTATATTAAAATATTAATATTAGATTTTAGTCATCCTGATTGTCCTGGAACACCTCTATATAATATAACTAGCAACAACAACCGCTACGATCTTGTAGACATAGGATTCAACGATAAGATTAGTTCTGTGTGGATGTTCACTAATCCTTAGCTATTAAACTTATATAGTTTCTTAGGCGCGAGGTTACTTTCCTAGTAATATGTGTATACCTTCTATATTAATAGTTTAGTGTTCAGAATTCAATTCCAGAGTACTTACCTCGTTGATTAATATTAGTTCATAGCTCTTTATATAAGAGTAATCAGCTCCGCTGTGTTGTGTTCTGTTACTATTACTTCTTATAGCTATCGCAATGCTGCCGCATCGAGCTTTCCTATTCTGGTCTAGCTGCCGCTGTCACCGCCGAGCCTTATTTGGAGCCTCACCTCGACGCCTCTTTATTATCTTAGTATAGCTTCTACTACGAGTCCCCTCGGTGCTTGCAAGCTCGCACTAGAGGGGCCTCGGGCTAGCGCTGTACATAGAGTAGTTAAATGCTGCTTACTCATCTGTAGTTATATATTTAATCTATATTTAATACCTTATAGAGGCCTTAAGTTAATAGTTATTATAGTAATTATATTCTTCTTCTACCTCTAATGCTTCCTATTATATATTCTCCTGCATCTCCCTCTCTATCTCCCTTAGTTCTTCCCTACTAACTCCC
>QGMG01001093.1:0-12532 GCA_007825325.1 Lachnellula cervina
GTGGGGAAGAAAGGATGGAAGGAAGGCATGGGCTTGCGTTGGATGGTAGAGAAGCGGATAACGGATGAGAGATGTGCATACCACGGCGTTTATGGATTTTGGGGTGAAAGGGTTGATATTGGTTCAGCGAGTGTTAGGATTATGATCAAAATCGATACTTTAATCATTTCTTTTGGCACGTTGTTAAGCGCCTTGCGGAAAGTATGTTAGGAGATCGATGTCTTCAGTAGGCAAGCAAGAATCTAATTAATGACGGTAGCGTTACAAGAGCAATACGGTATGGCAAATTTCGAGGGATGTGTAAGTCATCAGGCGACGTCAAGAAAGATTGTAATAGCTATCTAAACCTACACCCCTTTTCCCCTGCCTGGTACCTAAAATTCAATCTTCCAATCTTCCCCAATTGCAACCTGTGGCCTCCTAACAACAGCCCAAGCCGCTTTCCCACCCTCCTCGGCATGGAATTCAAGCGCAGCATCCTTCCCAGCAGCCTTGACACTGCTCTTCCCCTCCCACGCCTTGGGAGCACCAACAACCACAACCCTCTCAACCCCGACATTCTTCATAGTCTTCACATACTTATCCGTCAACTTCCCCTTTGTCCCCAAATTCCTGCTCTCAAGCACACCATCCTTGTACTCAAAAGCGCGTCGGATATAAGCGCCCGACTCGTAATCAAACGTCTCCCCATCATCAACATACAACTCTCCACCCGCCGTCCCATCCTTGCCGATAACAATGACAAGCGTATACGGATCCCATTTCATCAGTCCACTGCTGCGTCTAGGGCGGTCTTTACGAGGAATGATATGACCGCCTTGCATCAACAATGGAATCTTCTCAAGTGGTGCCTGAACAGTCTTGTGCCCCTGGCCTTCATATTTCGTGAAATCGAAATAATCGTAGTAAAGCTCGTTGTCCGGGATGTAGATATCGACGCTCGTGGCACCTTCCGTGACGACGGGCTTGGCGAGAAGGCCAGTACTGCCGACAAAGAATTGGTCATCGATTGCGAAGCCTGCTTCGTCCGACGGGTACATGAAGTAATGCGGGCGCAGGATAGGAGTTCCATCTACAGACGCTTCGTGGAAAGCGGTGTACCACGCAGGAAGCAGAGCGTAGCGGAGACGAAGGGCTTGTGTGATAATACCCATGTAAGGATCACCGACGAGATATGGCTCGCGGCGACGAGTGTCGATGTGAGCGTGCCCGCGAAAGAAGGGGTAGAAGGCGCCAGCTTGGTACCAGCGGGTGAGGAGGTCTTTTTCCGGGTTACCAAAAAAGCCTCCTACATCTGCGCCGGCGAAGGGGAAGCCGGCTATACCGTTGTTAATTATCATAGGGAATCCGGCTGCGAGATGGTCCCAGTTTGCTTGGTTGTCGCCGGTCCACATTGCGCCCATACGCTGGCTGCCTGCATAGTAAGAGCGGGTGAGAACGAAGGGTCGACGAAGCTCTCCCTTTTTGCGTTCGAGCATGGCTTGGTAGGTTGCGTTGACGAAAGTCAAGCCGTTGACGTTGTGAACATCACGATGCTCCCAGTTACCATGATGAAGATTGTCCTTTGGCATGGTAGTTTCTGGACCATTGAAGACTGAAGGCTCGTTCATGTCGTTCCAGATGAACAAGTTAGGGAGCGACTTGAAGGCACTATACTTGAAAAGACCGATCCACCATTTAATGGCTTCCGGATTGAAACAATCGACCCAGTGAGATGAACCTGGCCAACACCAACCCTCGTAGATATTTCCATCCTTGTTGTGGACAGCGAAGTCTTTCTCTTTCAACTCCTTTACCACTTGATATCCATCTTTGTTCTTAATATGAGGGTCAATGATAGCAACCAGCTTTCGATCAGACTTGTCAAGCTGCTCAAGCATGCCAATTGGGTTGGGGAAGGAAAGAGGGTCCCATGTGAAGTATTGCTTGTCATCAGTATACTCAATGTCAAGCCAAATAACATCATATGGAATCTGGTGCTTAGACATCTTTCTATCGACATCCTTTACATCCTCATCACTGTTGTAGTTCCATCGGCACTGATGATAAGCGATTGCGAATTCTTGGGGCAATTGAGTATACCCAGTGAGTTCTCCGTATGCTTTGGTGACATCCTTTGGAGTAGGGCCGAGAAAGACGAAAACATCGATCAAACCACTCTCCGAGAACCAATGAGTTTTGGTATCAGTCGCAGATCCAATGCCAAGACTTAAAGGATTGTGTGCCTCCTTTTGCTTGATGATATCAATCCAGGTCTCGGCAGCGTTCATCCAGAACACACCGACGGTCGAGTCTTTACGATGGGCTTGCATGAAAGGAATCGCACCATATAGAGTCATAGGGCTATCCATGATGTACTCGAAAACATCAGCGTTGTAAAGACGGTAAGGATCGGTGTGGGCGCCGGTTCCACCACGAGTTTCTCGCAAAGACAAAGGTCCAGCGTGTTCTGGAATACCAAAAACATGATCGTATCCAGGAAACGTAATATCGAGCGAGACACTCTCAGGTCCTTTGGGCTTTGAGTCTGTGGATCCTCCAAAACTCTCATCCCACCAAGTGCTTTCGTCTTCGCTAGATGGAACTTCAGGAGCTGGGGTCTCTTCCTCGCCTTCCTTCTTTTCCGGCACTGGCTTTTCAATCTTTGGTCTCCAGTGTTCCATGTTCAACAAACCACGATCGTTGAACTTGATCTGAGTGACATGATCCCTCTTAAAATCAATGCTGAAAGGAGCAAACGTGATGACAGCCTCAAACTTGCCCTGTGGACCATAGGTCACAGTGGTTTTCTCAGCCTCTCTAGACTCGGCAGCATTCTTGCTTAGTCCTAGACCCCCAACGATAGTCCAGTCTTCAACCTCATTATAACGTTCCTTTCGGGCAATACTATTGTGCCGAAGCTCAATGTCGCCCTTCTGACGCTTCTCCTCATCAATCGTCACCCTCGCAGATCCAGATTCGAGGAATGAAATAGTGATTGGTAACCGGACCGTCTCACCATTGGTGTTGATAGTTTTGAGGATTGTGCCTTTTAATTGTCCATTCTTCCAGCTCAAGGAATCAGAGGTAAGGGCATAGGGAGCTTTCCACGACGATGTAGCTGCAGCTGTGTCGGCATATGCTCGATTTCGTTTGCAAAATCCTGCTTGATCGCAGGTCTTGAAGTTTTCGTATTTAACAGACACTAGAGGGGGTTTAGTATGCCTGTCGTTGTGGTTGAATGCCATCATTGGGTATGCTTACCAGCTGGTGTAAATAGAATACATAGTGTTGATACAAGGACAAATAATGCCGTCCATTGGGAGGACGGCGTTGAAGAAACGCGCATGGCTGAAATGAGCAGTTGTGTAGAGGTTTTGGTGTGGACAGAACAGAAAGGTGTCGACTGTCCAGCAATTGCTGTTGAGAAGAGTGAGGTCTCGGGATTCCAAGCTGTGCTGATGTCTGTCTTGTCCTCCTTTGAAGCACCCCTGTCCCTGTCCTGGTGGCCCCTGTTCTCACTCAGCACCCGGCTTGGCACGTGCCTGAAAGTTGAGGTTCAATTCAATTGGCTTGGCTTCCAGGCAGGCCATGCCCATGTTGGCTTGAAATCCACACTAAAATCCGCCCCGCCAGCCCACCAAAATCACCCCTCCAAAATTCCGATTTCTTCCCCCATGAGCGATCAACAACCACCACGTAAAGATCCTCCCATTTACAAACACTTGAGCCCAAAGACTCAAGGTTTCCTACGAGCCTCCGCACCCCAAAGAGACGAACACGCAAGACTCAACGACAACACCATGTCTACCGAACAGACGTGAGTTGATCCTGTTGATCTGGGCAACACATTTCTGGCGGTGTAAAATAACTAACATTGTTCACAGCTTCATTGCTATCAAGCCTGATGGCGTCCAGGTATGGAACATCTTCATGAATACCATGTAATCACAAAACTAATTTGTATTTGTTCTTCAGCGTGGACTCATTGGCCCCATCATCACCCGATTTGAGGCTCGTGGGTATGTTTGGTGAAATCATTGCTCGAAACTGTCTAAACATCTGCAGATACAAGCTTGCTGCTATCAAGCTCATGACCGCGTCCAAGGAGCACCTCGAGGAGCACTGTTAGTATATTGTATGTTAAAATGTTAGGACACTGCTAATATAGTCACCAGACGAGGATCTCTCCACCAAGCCATTCTTCCCAGGACTCATCAAGTGTAAAACACCAAGCCCTTCTCCAACTACATACACATCTAACGTATCATAGACATGGGTTCCGGACCAATCTGCGCTATGGTTTGGGAAGGTCGTGATGCTGTCAAGACCGGCCGAAGTAAGTTCCCCCGCTCTCACTAATGTAACCCCTCTAACAACCTTCTCCCCAGCTCTCCTCGGTGCCACCAACCCTCTGGCCTCCCAGCCAGGTACCATCCGTGGTGACTACGCCATCGATGTCGGCCGCAACGTGTGCCACGGCTCCGACAGCGTCGAGAACGCCAAGAAGGAAATCGCTCTCTGGTTCAAGGAGGGAGAGGTCCAATCATGGAAGTCTGCTCAGCACGACTGGGTCTACGAGAAGTAGATGTGTCTCCGTATGCAATAAACGTACATACTGTCGAATGTTAGACGCTCTGGTGGAAGATGTTGGCAGATGTGGTGGTTACATACAGAAGTTGCAGTCATGAATATGAATGAACTGTTCTGCAGATACCATGTGTGCTGGTGTTGGACTCTATCCCTTCCATGCTAGGCACATCATGACTTTCCATTCCCTTTCCCAATTACTCCCCCACCCGTAGCACCCGTCCCAGCAGCACCACTCCCCTTCGCAACCCCTAAGCCCCCTTTGCCCCTCCCAAACAGCCCCCCAAATCTGCCCAGCACAGCCCTGGCAAACCAAGGCGTAGCCCAAACACTAAACACAATCCGCACCGGCAACAGCACCTTCGTAATCGCATACGCAGTCGCAACCTCAACCAATATCCTCATCCCCTGCCCTCCGCTTTCTCCTTCTGCTTCTCGCGTCGCCCTCGGCCCAGCCCCATCGACCCCACATTGAAGCCTCTCCACTCCCTCCGTCCCATCAAAACCAAACCACCCCTTCCTCCCAAAATACCTCCCAAACTTCACCACCCCCTCCCTAACCCACGTCCCCTCCTTCTCCCCCAAAAACCCCCCAGCAGGAACCCACCCCGCCCAATGAAACCCCGCCGCCAGCCCGACCACTGGCACCACGGCCGTTATCTCGTGCAGGATTAGGAAGGAGATGATGTGCGAGAGGGGCGCGGAGCGCAGGCGTCGCGTGTATGGGTGTAGGGGTGTGGGCAGGCGGTCGAGGAGCTTGGTGAGGCGTTGTGAGGAAGATGTTGAGGAGGAAGAAGAGGTGCGTTTGGGGGGTGTGAGATGGCGGAGGAAGGGTTGGAGGGACGGGCGTTTCATTTTGGGCTGTGAGGTAAAGGTGGAGGGTGGTGTTTGGAAGGAGGAAGGACGGAAGGAAAGGTGACGCGTTGAAGTAATTTACGCGAAGTGAAGTTGAGATGATTCGGGGACGGACAGTGATGGCCCTGGTGGCCCTTCTTTGGATTTCGAAATTTTAACAAGATTCTCCCCATTTTCGAATTTCCCCTATACTGTAACACATGCTTGCGTATGTATATATCCTCTTCGTGTTCTTGTCTCGATATCCAGAATGCACTATACTCCAGGTATATCCTAAAGGGTTTGATATGGTTTAGGGGCATTGAGTTGGGCTCAGATCACTACCAATGTCTCATCTCACTACAGTATTTTTCTTCGAAATTCTGCTATCACCAGCCATTCTTCAAAGGCTCATCATGTGTTTATTTACTTACTCAAGGCATTGATGCTCATTCCAGGTGTGTATTAGGATCTCTCTCCCCCTTTTCAGAAGACGCTACTCATTCTTCAGCTACAGATGTCCTCGACAAAAGATAATTCAGGATCCGAAAAGTTCTGTTTGCCGGAATGCTTTCATTATGAAAGGTTTTCATGCAAGTTACAAGAACAAATAATATATACCATAAAAAAAGGCCAAAGGGAAAAAGCCATACCTCCCTCCTCCCTACCTATTCACAACAATAGCTTAACTTATCAGCAGCTAGAACTACAAGCCCCCGACGGGCAATATCCACGACTACATGCAAAGCTACACAGCTCAGTATAACTCGCATTTTCACCCTGCAAAGCACAACCCTTCGTCCCAGTCTGCGGCGGTGGAACCGGCGTGCCGTTGCTCGTGCAAGTACAGGCCCCCGTGGGGCAGTATCCGTAGCCGCAGGAGAAGCTGCAGAGCCCGCTAAGATTGTCTGACATGCCCGGGCCAACAGTACCAGCAACGCAGGTGCCAGCTGTTGGGCTTAAGGCGCCGGATGTCGTTGTTTGGGTTGGTGTTGTGGATGCGGATGCGGAGGTAGATTGGATGGCTGAGCCTGGTGATATTGTGCTAGTTGGTATTATGGAAGATGCGGCTGCTGTCGTGGATGTGTTGGATGGTGTTGCAGGGCTACCTGCCACACCCGTCTGAGATGCGGCTGCTGGCGCTGTACCCAGACTCGGTGTCGCTGAGCATGTCGATACATGGAGGCCTACAGTCAAAGATGCCAGTCCATCGGCACCAAGTGGATCGGAGAGGCCAGCTCTGAAGTCACAGCGGAGTCAGTACTGTTCTAATTCAAGGCGCTTGTAAAGTAAGGAGTCAAGTCGACTTCTTCAAGTTATCTCAGTGAATGAGATAAACCTGTCTCGGAAACAAAGAACAGAGTGTTCGCGGATTTCAGGTGTACTCACGGAAGTGTGCCAACGTAGGCATTGAAATTGTATATGCCACAAATACAAGTCGACGAGATATCCTTGAGCGACTCTCCACTCAGGACTGTCGTCGAGTCGCGAGTGAGCGAGAATTGCTGTTTTCCGACCGTCATAGGCACTTGATACGCAGAAGCACCCTTTGGCGCGTTGAAACTTTGCGTGTTGCCACCAGAAGTGACAGTTACGTTTCCTGGGGCAGTAAGCATGGCAACGACGAAGACAGTATCTTCCATGTCTTCATATCCATCAGGTCTACCCTCGAAGTAGTTCCCGCTTGCATTGTTTGCTGATACCATTGTCGTGTCGGTCGCATCGCAGTCAAGTGAACGCAATGTAGGCCGATACCAATATACAAGCTCGTCAGCAGTGATATAGTCATCCACTGTTTTTGACCCAGCGTGATAAGCGGCAATGAAGGGTTTAGCCATATCTAGCCAGCCATCGTGCGGCCTAGATGAACACTCGTTAGCGTTTTGGTAACCATGTATGTTTGGGGGACATACATGTCGTTGGTCCATTTGGAGTTGCCATCATCGTAATGCTTGGAAGACAATGGGCCAATGTAATGAGACTCTCCATAGTCATTCCATGTGATGATCTCCAAGAACTGTGGACCCATTGCCAAAATATCATTCCAGCGACGGAACCACAAAAGATCAGACGGGAAAACCCAATTCTTGCTGTACGAGACTTCCTGTCGGAATGTCAGCAAGGCTTTATGGTAGTTTCTTTTTTCTTTTTTCTTGACAGGTTTTACTTACAGGGCCAAAATGCGTACTGAACCAAGCAGACACAGCTACAGAAAGTTAGCACGTACTGCTATACCAGTCAAGGTATTCTCACGGGCGATATAAGGCTTTCCACCTAGCCATTTCTGGTAAGTTGCATCCCCATCCTCAACAGTAATATTTGCTCCAGGTTTCGGGGCTTTGTTATTCCCATCATTATCCCAAGCCTAACGTATCGTCCGTTAACCACCTTCCATTCCAGCAGTCAAGGGTCAGCAAGAACACTTACAATCCAATTCAGAGCAGCATCTACCAAACTAGCATCAGATTGACCGGGATGGAAGTTCGGAGCCCAGAAGACTTCAACTCCAGCCGAGGACCTCATCGTCGCCACATCCAGTCCATCGCCAGAAAAAGAAGATGCAAAGACCTTGTCATCAACCATGAGCTGCGCCGATTTTGATGCGTATTTAGCAATCATCTGCCCGACAGCTGAAGCGCCAGTGCTAGGACTGTACCAGTTAAAATCGAACGAGATGAAGACCTTCATATCATTATCAGCCGCCGACTGATACGCGTATCCGAGCTGCGCATCCGTGTAAGCATCTACGCCGATATTCAGCGCGAACGCGTCGATGCCAAGCGCCTTTGCTCTCTGCATGTCTGAATCATAGTCCGCGGCGCTGGTGCGGTCAGCTATGATACCAATCTGTTTTTTTACGTGAGTTACGTCTGTATTATACAAAACAAATATCTGCTGAGGTGAAGGCGGAGCGGAATAGCTAACCATGAAATGACAAAACACCATTTTGCTAATCGTCTGCCTCTCTCCGAGCTGTCCATCGCTAGTAGGCGCTCCCCACGTCGATGGGGCTGCGAAGAGCCAAGCCGCCGTGACCCAACAGAGGAGGTTTGAAAATCCGAGCATGCTGTTGATTTAATTTCTCGCGAAATTCTCGCTCTGGCATATCAAAACTCTATTTCCCATTTCTGGGGAAACGCATATATATATGGCTTGAAATTAAGAGGCTCCTTCGCAACTTTGTGTTACAAGTCGTTGATTACCCCGTGCTGCATGGACCTGTAAATAACAATTTCTCCGCCCCTTACACATGAAACATTTTGCTGATTGGTCTGGGGCTGTTCTGGCGTTACAATCTAAGGAGTAGCGGGAGCGGGTGTGGTGTGTAGGCGCTGGGGTTGAATCGGAACTACGACCCCACCAACCCCTTAAAGTAGGTTTATCGTTGTTCAAAGTCACATACATATATGGTGCAGGCCGGTTAGATGGGATTTCAAGGATTCTTTGACTACCTGGGTTGCATTATACTAGGTCCAGAATATACACCTCCCCAAACTCGGGGTTTGCTCCGTACTGTAGGTTTTCACAAACGGACAACGGACTAAATCCACCCCGCATCTCAAAGGATCGTTACATGCTGATCCTCGCAGATCCTTATGCACCTTTAAAACAATCCTAGAATCCTGACTGGTAATTGCGCAGGATTGGGAATACGACGGGCCGAATATATCTTCATATCCATTCGTCCTCTTACGGAGTACTGCTATAATATATATAAGGCAGAAATACTTTAGATTATTTCTAGAGAGGGAATATAGAAATGTGATGCGCTTTATCTGCCGAGTCGTAGAAAGTGCGATTTTTAGGCGATTGTATATAGAAGTAAATTCAAATTATTATATAAAGCTATACTTATAGAGTTGTTTATAATAGATACTATATCTATAAAGTTATATAACTAAGACCGTACTCTACTAGAAGGGGAGGGCTGATGCGGCTCGAGGCGCTAGTACTACTTTAGGCTTAAGAGGAGGCGGATATATACCGGTACTAGAGTACAGCCTTAGGCTTATATATGCGCATATTAGCAAAATCTAAGAATTATGCGATGGAGAAGTATAAAAAGTATAATATATAAAAGCGTAAGCTTTGGATATCCTCGTACTATTAGACTTTTTTAGTTAGAGTATAATCTAAGTTATATATAACTTTTTAGGTGTGGTTGAAGTTATTTAAATACTTCGTATAAGTAATTATAGCTGCTTATATAAGCCTAATAGACTATCCCTTCGTTTATGTTTGTCCCAGTCAGGGGTTTCTAATCATTGCGTCGCTTCTTGTTTTCACCTCACTTCGTCCAAAACCGCGATTTCTCGCGATTCCTCTTATTATATTCTTAATTAAACCCTCTACAAGGTCTCTTGAAACTTACTTTCTTATTCTATTAATTATACAAGCATGCTTTAATATGATTTGGGCTGCAAAAGCTATTTGAGTACTATTAGATTAGATTTTAGGCAGTATTATAAGTAAATTAATCTCGCTCAAAACACTAAGATTAAGATCAAAAAAATTAAGGAAATAGGAAGGCAAGAGAGATAAAAAGGTTAGAATACTCTCTATTAATCGCTCTATATTCTTCTTTATTCTATTATAATGCCTCTACTCGGTTACAGAAAAGCTAATAAGGAGAACTGGATATTAGTTCGCTAAAATCGCAAAAAACCTTCTACTAAATCGTCTAAATCCAAATCGTTCAAATCTAAATCATTCAAATTATTAATATCCAAACCTCCTACCTCTATAATCTCTACAAATAACCCCTTCTCGAGCCTTATAGATAAAGGAGACTATCTACTAAGTTAGCCTTTATTCTCTAAAGCTAAAAAACCTCGTCCTATAGTCGTTGCATCTTCTCCTCAGCTAGAGATTAACTATTTGGCAGAATGGACTCAAATTAACTCCTAGACACAGGAGTATATATAGCTGTATTAGACGTGTAAGCTACTATTTAGACCGTATAATAAGGCTACTACGCAGCTCTAGAAAGACATTAAAGCAGTAGCTTTAGTACTAGATGATTATATTCCTATAGAGCAAAACTAGCCACTACGTCTATTAAAACTTTAGCTACTAGATTATATTAAAAAACCCCTTTACTTCTTCCTTCTCTTCTTCACCTCTACGGTTATTGATTTATTAGTTTAGAATACAAATATATACGCAGCAGATAAACCTAAGCTCAAGCGGAAATGGAAGGCTATAATGCATTAAGAGATCTATATTTGGCTTGTAATACTAATCTACTTTAGCGTCTATAAAATTGAAGAAGTATAGTTATAGCAAGCTGATCTTATTGCAAATCATTGTCTCTATCAATTTATAGAAAGAGAATAATACTAATAGATCCTTACCTATTTTTATATCTCTTATCCCTTAGCTAATATAACTAGCGCCGCGTAGTTTAGGAAGCTATCCCCTCTATTTGAGCATATCTGCGTAGTGTCTAAAGTGTATATTTTCCCTTCTTAAAACCTATTAATTAATAAGATAATAATACGCTTTTTTAGTTGCTTCTCTTATATGCTTAAAGCTAATTACAAGCTAATTAAGTAGGGATTTAAGGTTTGGGCCCTCAGTTTTGCTAGCTATACATAGGACTTTTTATAGTATTCAAAGAGCGAAAGTAAGTAATCTCTTAATTAGATAGATCGATTCTAATAAGCTCTAGAAATAGTAGAACTTCTCTCTAAATCCGACCTCTCTGCTACTAACTTAACGGTCTACTAACTTATAAAATCCCTTCTTTACAAGATAGCTCAATTCTTAATCTTTTTAGATAACTACTTCTTTACATCTAAATTATTTGACCGATTATATTAAAAGCTTAATATTAGCGCTTCTAGAACCTGCAGGGTTAATATTACTAAGCCTCTCTTTCCTAAAGTCCTATAACTGTCTAAACCTCTTAAACGGAAGCGCAAAACCATATAGAAAGCTAGAGATTAAGGGATAGAACCTAATAGCAGCTTAAGCAAATTGGAGAATAAGAAATTAGTTGCGCGTAATAATATAGTATAGAGAACCCTATAGGTAAAACCCTCTTCAATACTATTAGTTTTAGCATTTATATAGTAGGATAATGCTCTTATAAGTAGTCTAATAATAATATTTAATAGCAAAGACTATAATTATATAGAGAGGCGTCTGCTATTAAAAAAATTAAACTCCTTTAATAAAGTAGCTTATAATGCCTTCACATTGCGCTCTACAAATAAGAAGCTAGCTACTACTGCATTCTAATGAAATCTCCCTATTCCGCGTATAATTAATAAGTATAATCACTTTATAAATAGTATAGATATTATAGATTAGCTATATAGTAGCTATAGTACGCAATAGACTACCTCTTACTCTTAGATGCCTCAATTCTATTAGCTTTTAGATATCTCTCTTACAAATGCGTATCTTCTCTATAAATGCCTCCTCCCTACCTTCTACCTTAGAATTAAGCTAATTAATTAGACAAATAGTCTATAGAATACCTCACTCTTAAGAGTAAGCTATAGAAGTTTTTATATTAAGCGTTCTATCTCGAAATCGTATAAGCTCTCCTCGAATACTATAAAGCCTACCCTCACTCTAATCAGTCTCCTAATAAAGAATACCTCTATATCTAAATAAATAATACTATTGTAAGGGGTTAGAAAGCACTTTTAGCATTCCTTTATACCTTAATTTGCAGTTAGAGATGCAGGTGTTATATGTGTCGATTAAAGAGGCATCACGGACTAAGGCCTTATATAAAGGCAGCAAACGTACTACAGACTAGGGTTTAGTGTAAATAGTGTAAGGTTCCTCTTTATAATATGCAATTAGACTATTAGAGGCAGTTCTATAATATAGAAGTTATAAAGGATAATAAGTATTGCAATAAGCTAGCAGCTAAGGAACCTGACGATTTGACGGCTTTAGAAGATAGCGCTAGTGAGGGAGAGAGAGAGAGATATAGAGGCTAAATAAGGTCTAGAGGGAGGTCTAGAGGGAGGTCTAGAGGGAGGTCTAGAGGGACATTTAGAGGCTGCGATTTAGCGCTAAAACCTTTTCCTACGTAGCTATAGTTCTTTATAGGTGCTTAGAATATTAATTTAAATGCTTGTAATTATCTATATAATAAAAAAAAAAAAAA
>QGMG01001094.1:0-12526 GCA_007825325.1 Lachnellula cervina
GAACTACTTAGATTAATACTATAGTATTATTCTCAAAGAATAAGACTCGAAATAAACTTTAACTTAAGTAATATAATAATATATATAATAATAAGTTTAGAGTTAATTATAAGAAAAACACACTTAGAGATAATTATAATAGAGTACTAATTTAATAAATTGAGAATATACTTAAGAATAAGATTAATATTAACTATTCTAAGAAGATATCTATAGATAAGAATATAAAAACATTAAAGTTTAAGATCGATTATAAGAATCTTCTAAAAACATAACTCGAAAGATTAAAGAGAAATAAGACTAAGACTATCTTAGAATAGAAGAATAAGAATAACTATAAAGTCTTAATTAAAGGCAAACAGCTAATTCCTTAAGAATTATAATAGATATTAGATATGCATTTAGTGCATTTTCTTATTTTAACTCTAACTAAATAAGTAAGATTAAAGACTAGACAAAATCCATTTAAGAAGACTAATATACTAAAGAAAACTAAGAAGCTAAAAGATATATAGTCTAAAGATTAGATTAAATAAAGTAAGAAGTTTAATAAGAATATTCTTTACTTATATAATAAATATAAGATTAAGTAATTAGTTCTTCTATTAGAGAATAAGATTAACTTAGTAATATAGTTTAGTATAGAGATCTAAATAAAGAAAAGCTTCAAATTAAGTACTACTACTAAGAAATATATTATATATACAAAAAAGTATTTATAACTCTACTATATAGAAAATAATAGCGCAATTCAAAAGAAGTAGTTATATAAGCACTAAGTCAAGTATAACTTGAAAGGAGATAAGTATATAAAGAAATATAACTTCTTATAAACATTCTCTTAATAAGGTTTAGCTAATAATTCCTTTCTAAAGAATTTGTAAGAGTTAGATAAAGGATTAGATAAGAACTTATACAAATTGCTTACTAGTAATAATAAGCAACTAGTAGTTTGCTATAATAAACTATTACTACTAAACAAAAACCTAAAGGCTAGAAAGCAATATAGCTAAATCAAATTATAACTAAAGAAAGTAGAAAATTTCGCCTCGAATACTAAATATAAATAATAACTATTCTTACTTAATACAAATAATCTAGTAAGACTATTTAAGATAGTTCTAAAGGAGAAAAGATAGATAATAGTAGTACTAGTAGTTTAAGGTCTATATTTAGTAAAGGAATTAGATAGTAAAAGGATTAGTAAGTAGCTACTTATATATATTAATATAGCTATAGTAGTAGTAAAGAGAATAGTAGAAATTAAAGAGTAGAATAAGAATCTTATTATAGTTTATAAGTTTAATAAAAGAAAAGCTACTATATAGAAAGAAGAAATAGAATAACTTACTCTTCACTTAGTATAGACTCTAAACTTAGCGGAAATCCTAATATAAAATTTATATACTAAGAACTAATAACTAATATACTAAAATAGAATATTAGCTCTAGAGATAAATGTTTACTACTAATAATAGATATAAGCAATTAGAGAAGAAATAGAGATTAATTACTCTAAGCCTAAGAATCTTCTAGAGCTTTATACTAAGAAGGAAGCTAATAGGAAGATATAAGATATAGAAGTTATAATAATATTAACTATTCCAAAATAGTATTATAAATATATACTAATAAAAGATATCTAATAGCATATTAAGTAATCAGTTAGATATCTAATACTAGAACCTCAAATAGAGAATATTTAGTACTATAAACAGTAGCTTATCAAATACCTTACACTAGAACTAGAATCTATTCTAGCTGTCTAATAATAACTAACACTATTAAAAATCCCGCTCCTAGTGTCCCTATTTCTAAGCTAGCATCACTTCTGAGAAGGTTTAGTTAATAAGGAAAATAAGTAAAGAGCAAAAGAGTTATTAGTAGAACTAAGGCAGTAAAGCAAAGAGGAAAGAGGTTTTACTAAAGCTAAGATTAGATTCTAAGATGCTTCGATATAGCATTAATATATAGCAATGAGATACGGTCGATATTATTATTAGCGTTTAGATAGTAATTAATAAGATAATATTTCTATTCTACTTATTTAAGAGCACAGGAGCAATTTCTTTTTATAAAGGGGGTAGGAGTGAAATGTCTACTGCTTATAAGAGATAATAGAACTAAAACTAAACTATCTCTAACTCCAACTTAATAACAATTAGCAATATGTGTTCTAATATTAAGAAGCAATACCTCTAGTATCTTCTCTAAGTCGGTTGTAATAGGTTTTTATTATAATAGATATAAGAAGCTTAAGAGCAGTTTTCTTTAAGTGATATAAACAATATTCTTTATAGGGGATATAAAAAGCTTGAGATAATTTTCTTTGAGGAGGTCTAAGAAGCATTTGTTATGGTTGATATAGGACGTCGAATAGAAGGAGAAAAAAATATAATTAGGAGGTAGATGGATATAAGAACAAAAACTAGGAAGGGGGATGCTGTGGGGAAGGAGAATCTTTTTTCCGGCTGAGTCAGCCCTTAGGTCGTCCTTATGACTTCCTTATCAGCTTCATCTTTGTACTGCTTTACATCTTCTCTCTACATAGCTGAATACAACACAACTCAACCGCGCATCTCTCACAGGACTCTCCAAGAAGGCGGTACGTGGAGGAGCAGGATACATTAATTGGTGTAGGATGTCACACTGTTTGTAGCGCGTGCACGGAGACATAAGGAGGATAGTTGAGGTCCACTTTCAAAGTCATATACCGTTGGCAGGGCAACGGGAGAAATCAAAATATTTTTATTTTTGGACGCGTCATCGCGTCTCCCAACTTCCAACTTCCAACACACAGTATACAATACAAAAGTCGAAATACAACACAGCACAGTCACAATGCCACCCAAAAAGCAAGCCAGCAAGGCACCTCAAGCTGCACTTGAACCTGTCCCTCTAAACACCAACCTCAAACGATCACTCACCAACTTCTCCGAAGATGCATTACCCAAGCCAAAACGACCCACTCGGGCCATGACATCCAAGCCCAATACAACCGCAACCATCGAAACACCCCCTAATTGGGCATTCAACCTGCCCGGAACCTGGACTATTGATACAAAAAACCTACTCAAAGACCTCCCGTGGTTCAAGCGCGAATACGGAGACAATCCCCCTCCGTTTACAATGGAGATAAAATACACCAATAAGCCTTCCCATAAGAAGATTGGACGACAACTTTGGGCGACTTTCAAGTGGGAGAAGTATACGGGGTGTATGAGATTCTGCCCCGGGCACAAATACTCCACCAGTCATGTACAGTTTGAGGAGGGTTGCGTTCTGAAGCCTGGTGTTTGGGCTGGTGCATCGCCAAGGGGTATACAGATTTGGAATTTCAGATGGAGGGCGGAATATGAAGGGCAAGGGGTTGTTGAGGGATCAGATGAGCACGAGACGCAGATTGAGTTTGGTGAAGATGGGGATGGTGGTTTGACGGTTGCTGGGAGAATTGTTTTCGCGGGGTATAAGGCGAGGAAATTTGAGGGTGTTAGAACAGGAGAATTGGAAGGCAAAGGGAATGAGAAGGGGGTTGATGGTTGCTGGAAGTCGTTGACGGACCCATATGCGGAATGCAAGGATATGCTGTGTTATCGGATCCCGACTGACAGCGATAGTGAGGACGATGGGAGTTCGGATGAGTTTGAGATTGACTGGGAGAAGATACGGAAGGATAGAGAGGAGGCAGATAGGAAGGAGAACGAGGCAGAGAAACAACCATGGCCTACTGAGATGACGGGCGAGTGGAAGATTATCCCGCGACAGAAATTTGCTATGAATCATGAGGACCCTGCCGCCCCACGCTGGATGAAGATTTATTATGAGGCTGAAGCAGGCCGTCATCAATATTACGCGGAATTCCAGTTTGGACATGATTGGTCTGGGATCATGCGTTTTTGTCCGAACCACGGTGATCTGACGAAGAAGGACAAGATCGAGGTTGAGGAATTTGAAGAGGCTTGCATCTTGAAGGCCGGGGTAACGGCTGGCCCTCCTCCTAATGGAGTCAACCAATGGCTTATAAAATGGCGAGGCATATTTGACGAACCAGGAAAACCTAACCCTTTCAAGAGTGAAAGCCGTCCGACAGATGTCATGACAACAAGTATAACATTTAAAAGAGGCGAGGAGGGAAAACTCGTTCTCAGTGGTGTTTTAGTTGGAAGCTGTATAGTTGTTCCATACACCGGAGTCAGAATTGGCGAAACACCTTCAAGGGGACCTAATGACCTCTCGATCGAAGAACTCTGGGACCAGAAGAGATAAGTACCACCATATCCACCACCAGTACCAAAACTCTGGCCCTGCGTCTAGCCTCTACGAAACCTTACGGTCGAAGCTTCTCCAGCGTGGGTCTGGAATGTTCTTGGAAATGGAAGATCGACGCCCCGGAAGTTGCTGTCGCGTTGAACAGATTTCAAGGGTTAGCGATAAGGGATCCAAAATGATCTTCATGAAACAGACTTAACACCAGTCCAAGATTTTTTCACATCGCGTCATTTGTGATGATGAATCTCTCTACTTTCCCTGCCACGTGAATTGAACCTGCACACTATTCGGTGTCGTGTACGGAGTACACAGAGAAACCCAGTTGTAGTACTACAGCTAAGAGTAGTCGGGCTTGAAGTATACAGAAACCGCGTATATCATCTTATAGTATATCAAGGTTTGGCGTGTGATAATCTCCTGTTATAGCCCCTAGATTTTAACCGATGGTAGCCTGCAAGGCGTAGCCTGTTTACTACCCACTCGCTTAGGTGAGGGGTAGATAGGGGAGGGGTTGGGTCTTCCCGAAGAGCACTTTTAGGATTATATGCATAGGTATGTACCTAGATATGCAGTTATTACCTAGAGATAAACTTGCGGTTCTTGTTCCTTCAAGCTTTAAGTATCACATCTTACTACATCTATAATTTATAGCTTACACTATTATCTTCCAGCTGTTTCAGTCTATATCTAATATATTACCTCCCCAAAGAGCTATTTAGGGACTTCACTTTAAATGGCAATACAAGAAATGGATAATCATGGATATACGGACCAACACTATTCATGTTAAGGGATGCGGTCTGCTTCGCTTCGTTGCTTATTTGTCAGTATAAACTGAGGGGCCCAGAAACAAGTTCGGTGACGATGCTTAGAGAGCGGATCTAAAACGACGGAGAATACAAGCTTAGTGAGTCTGTTGGCGGTCCGCAGCGCGAAGCTACAATAGTACTATCATAGGTAGTCAAGCCAAGTCAACTTGACAGGCGCAACACTAACAGAAAACGTATCTTAAGAAATATAGGACCAACCGGATCTTGGATACGATTCATGAAAGGAAATAAAACCGAAACATTGATGAGATCGCGATGCGATCGAAAATCATGCACATGTGCCAAATCAGACAGGGATCTACGTCATTTCGCAAGCATCCAGTCTCGACTGAATAACCAATTGCAACACTCTCACATCCCTGAAGCATGAATGATAGAGCAGGATTTCGGGATGATAAACAGGTTTCTAGCGTTTCTGTGGATTATGTGAGGCTATATAGAACCCCTACTTTTCAATGTAACCTCCAAAGCAGTATTCTTCTTAACTTCAAACTAAAGTTCAAAAAGGACAAATCAGCGCATATCACCCACGCCCTATCAATAAACTCACCAACAATACAAAATGGCAGGACTTCTAGGAGGAGGCGGTAACAACAGCAATGATAAAGCTAGCAATGGCGGACTCTTGGGAGGGTAAACTATCTCTCCTTTCTCTAGGCCTAGCCTCAACTAACCTTTGCAGTCTCTTGAACACAGTGGATGATACCACCAAAGGCCTTCCCGTGGTAGGTGGTGTAACTTCACCACTTCTCAAGACAGTTGGAGGGGTCACTGATGGTCTGCCAGTCGTAAGTTTCCAAGATCTTGTTCTCACAAACGCGTACTAACTTTCGCCTTGCAGGTCGGTGCCAATGGACAACAAGCAGCGCAGCCACAACCGAAAACCCAAAAGCCTCGAAAGGTATTGACGGAAGCAGAGCAGAAGGAGAAGAAGAAGAGGGCGCTGGCTCTGAAGAAAAAACAACTGGAGCTGGAGGCTGCCGAACTTGAGATGTCGGACTAAGGAGAGATGTACCATATTATGAATGTAGGGGTTCTTTCTGCTTGATGCAGCGGGTAGCGTGTATGATAAATGATCAAATGGATGAATGGATGAATGAATCTAAATACCGTAAAAGTTTTAACGAAGTCAAGAAATATCCGATGCTCTCCAGTCAGACTTGATTTCTAGTAACGCTTAGCTTGGAGCTAGATCGAAGGCTCTAATCATATGCAAAGAAAAGAACCTTAGGGGAATGAGGCTCACTTACTCTAGTCGAAACCACTCCTCTACTTAGTGCCGCTGCTACACATGACGCACTTCTGGCCTGTAGGGTGTAAATACCTTCTTAACTAAACAACCTACTCAAGGCATTAAGTGCCGCGAAGCCCTAAAGCAATTTCCTTTATCCACACGCAAGTATAAAAACAATTTGTTCTAGATTTTATAAGGTACGAAATAAAACATTAAGGTGTACTTGAAGCTATTAACTATATCTTCCAATCTATATAAAAAGGGATTAAATAATCCAGAGCAAAACTAAACTACTTCGCACAATTAACTCGATAATAAGCAAGCCTAGACTTTTTCTAGTTTCTGCTTTACCTTTCCTTAAAGTCAAGTACGTACTAACTCCTTATTATCTACTAACCTTAATATGATCCCTTGTAGACTCTTACGTGAAGTAAATAAAAATAGACTACTACTAATCGGTTTGCTTTATATTTATTCCCTTTAGACTAAACGCATTAATAGGTAAGTGTCTCATAATAGTCTCTACAGAAAAAGATAGTATCCTCCTTCACATAAAGACTAAACACTCTTCCTAATATAAATATACAAAAATTTCAGTTTTATTTTAATATCTCTCACTACTAGGCATATAAATGTCGAAAGCTTATAAATAACTACTATATAACTTCTAAATTATAGAAGAGCCAAACGATACCTTAGTTCATCCCATTCCGCAATACCTCTCCTTCATCCCACTCTCGAAACATTTCTTGATGATTTACAATACGTACAGTCCCAGCACAAAGTTGTGCGTATCCCAAAGACGGCCCTCACAATACCCAGAAAGAAAAGGGAGGAATCCCAAAGATGCAAGCCCCAGCCGCAGCCCCGCCCCGACACCCCAGACATCTTATATAAAACTGGGTTGCTAGGCCCAGCTGGCAAGTTAAACAGTTGCCGAAAAACAACGAGCAAGTGCGGGGCAGCGCTTGGCTAGCTGCGGCAGGGATAGTGCGGGGATGGGGGGAGAATCTTTCATTGGAGGTGGATGGAGGGGTTGTGTGGATGGGTTAGGTACGGAGTAAGATTGGCTAGGCGGTAATGGGATTGCTGTACTGTAGACGAGTATTGTAGATCCCGTCCCGTCCCCGTCCCCTCGTTTCCTCATGGCTAGGTAGGTATGTATGTACACGTGGTGGGGTGGGTGGTACGGTGCAAGCAATACTTACGTTGGATATATTATCAGGAGTGGTGGTTCAGTGCACCGCACCTACCGAACCGCAATACCTGCGGGGATTCTGATTATTCTCACTTGTTGAAATCTTGAGTGACGGAGTGCTCAGAGAAACGAATATATAATGGCTGGAGATGTAGGGACAGCAATCGAGCTGGCGAAGGCGGATGAGGGGATGGAAGTCACACCGATTGAAGACGTGACTGTGGGACCGGTCGTCAAATTGGAGTCTTTTAGAGATGATACACATGTCAATTTAACGTGGAGGTCTTGGATGGTTGTCTTGTGAGTTTGATATTGCAAAGTAGCGAGTATGCTAAGTTGACTTTAAGAATAGCGTAACTTGTTTTGCGTGAGTATTCAGTTTATCGTTACTGTACAGGCATGACTGATGAAGGGATTTAGCATTATGGCTCAAGTATACGTTACCGTTGCTTCTGGGTCTGTTATAGGGTTTATCATTAGAGATCTCGGCGATGCAGAGATCGCAGGCTGGATTATCCAGGTATGACCATCTCCACTCCTCATAGATACAGTATTGACGGCATGCAAGGGTCCCCTCTTGATGCAAAGCGTCCTATCACCCATCGTCGGCCGTCTCTCAGACGTCATGGACCGCAAATATCTAGCCATAATTCCTACCGCCATCTCATTCGTAGGTGCAATCGTGTCGGCGAAAGCTACTAGCATGTCTGTACTTATTGGTGCCGGTATCCTCGTCGGCTCGACCCTTTCCACGATTTCAATCGTGCAAGCCATCCCCGCCGAAGTCTTGCCGCTGAAATATAGGGCCGTTGCAAATGGGTTTGCGTTTGTGGGCGGAGGTGTTGGCGGATTGTAAGTCCATATGTAAAACGAGTCCTATGCGACGCTCACCCTCTCTCCTAGAATCGGATCTCTTGGTGGAGGCGCTGCGACAAGTGCTTCGGTTTCTGGCTGGAGAACTATCTACTGGATTCAAGCCGGGTTCTTCGCGCTCACAATCATCGGCTTGCTGGCTTTCTATCACCCAAAACGAGAGTTGGATGTTCCAAACATGTCTTTCAAGAAAGTGGTTTGGGCGTGTGATCCGATTGGTTCCTTTCTGTTTATTAGCGGTGCTACTTTGGCTCTCATTGCACTTGACTGGGCAGGTGGGGTGTATCCATGGCATGATAAGCATGTTGTAGCTCCCTTGGTGATTGGGGTTGTTACTTTGGTGGCTTTTGCTGTTTATGGTAGGTGCAGTAATCAATATATCATACATATTGCCATTTTGCTGTATTGCTGTATTGCTAACTTGGATAATAGAATGGAAGGGCCGAGACGATGGACTCGTAGCCCACGTATTCTTCAAAAGCGGACCAAACTTTGCTCTTTCAGTCTTCGCGTTTGCTGTTGAAGGGTATGCAACCCGAAAGAGGTCGACAAATACTGACTTGAAGCAGATGGATTTTCTATAGCGCTGTAAATAGCGTGACACCATTAGTAGTTCTAAACCTGGGCTTCGAAACATCATCATGGCGGATATCGGTCCGCCAGCTCTCGTTCCAACTAGTGAACCTCTTGCTTTCGATTCCCATCGCGTAGGTCTTCAATTCTGCATTTAGAGATAGTGACTAACAATCAGAAGGCTTTATGCGACATGGAGGAAGGACCTCAAATCTCCCCTGATAATATCCTTTACTTTCTTCTTGATCGTGTAAGTCCTGCTCTCATCTTTTGGTGTTTGCTGCTCACATGCCCAGTACCATCTGCTACGCTTGCATCCAACCCTCGATGAACCATGCTCAGATCGTATTCAACGTCTTAGGTGAGATGCTCCATTCAATAAAACAAAAGAAAACAAAAGGAATTATGTCTGACTTCAAACAGCTGGACTCGGCCAATCCGGTCCCCTCACACTACTCGTAGCACTCGTCCAGTTCACCGCACCTCACGCATACCTATCCACAGCCACTGGGCTCGCCTTCTCAGCTCGAGCACTAGGCGGCGCCTTCGGCTCCGCAGTCCTGAACACGATCATCAACAGTAAAATATCATCCTCGTGGGCTCCCGCAGTTTCATCCGCAGCGACCAAGGCTGGGCTTCCAGGTTCTTCGATCCTTGCCCTGCTCAAGGCGCTTGAATCGGGGGAGGGGTTTGCAGAGATCCCTGGTATCAGTCTAGCGAGTCTTGGGGCCGCAACGCGTGCTAGTCATGTGGTATATGCTGCAGCCTATAGGTTGGCGTGGTCAAGTATCATTCCTTTCGTGGTGCTTTCGTTGGTTGCTATTTTGTTCTTGAGGGGCGTGAAGGAGTTGATGACGGAGCATGTTGAGGCAACTGTTGAGCGGGAAGAACCGCAGGATAAGAGTGGTGTTTAGGAGAACAGTTTGGCATTGTAGAAGGGGTGAGAATGGAGAATGTGCCAGTAGATTTCGCCTAGAATAAAGTGTGAGGACTTCGTCGAATGATTTAGAATCGAAGCGTGGAAGCAATAACTATTCGCCCAAAATACAGCGATCTAGATATGTCTAACACAGATCACAACCCTATTTCATCCAATCTTTGGAACTCGAGCAATCTTAAAGCAATCAGGCAACCATTTCCCAACTTCTGCCCCCCTTCCCGCCAACAACCCCACAAGCGCTTCCGCAGCTTGGAAAGTAAGTGCCATGCCTGTGCAAAGAACACGAAATCAGTCTCTCATAGCAAGCACATTGGATGTAGACATCAGACTTACCGTGGCCATGAAACCCTGCACAAATCCACAACCCATCCTGTCCCGGCGCCTGGCCGATGATGGGCTGCTCATCTTTAGTATATCCCATGATACCCGTCCATTCCATCACGACCTCCCCATCTTCACCCCAGTTCTCGCGGCCAAAATACTTGGGCGGGACTGTTCTGGTGAGGTAGGAGGAGATGGCGGGTTGGATTTTTGAATCGTCGAGGATGGGCTGTTCTCCGGTAGGGGAGACGCGGCGTCCTCCTCCTTTGGGTCTGTGAGTTGATGTTTATCTTGAGAGGGTAGTGGAGAGAATACCTATGATCAAATCTCCAGCACCGCTAAACGGTTCCTGTCTGGACTGGAAATAATCTCCTGAAGTCCCATCGCTCATCTCGCATGTTCTCTTCAGTGCCGGATTCCCCGCAATATTGGAGCCCGGGCGTATAGCTGCTATCTGACCTCTAGTTGGAATGATAAAATCCACGACAGGAGGATAGAGGGCAGAGGTATAAGCATTAGTCGCAAGGATAACACGATCAGCCTCGATATCACCCCGTTCCGTAGAAACAACCCACTTCTTTCCCGGGTGCTGTTTCGCCACCTCAACCACAGCTGTATTAGTCTGAAGATTCATGCCCTTCTCGAGACTCATTTCCAGCAGCGCGCACACAAACTTATACGGATTCAAAACATATGCCGGAAAGCTAACAGCGCCCACAGCCTGCGGGATCAACAACCCTTTTCTCGCCTCCTCTTGACTCCAAATCTTATGCTCCCACAGCGCAACTCCCGCTTTTCCGGCAACCTCCTTTCGCAGCTTCAATGCATCGAGGATTTCCTGGAATTGCCCCTCATCCGTCGTAACATCCACACTTTCCACATCTCTCAAATCACACTCAATGCCATGCTCTTTAATAAACGCCCCGACATTCTTCACATTATCTTCTTCCCACTGATCCATTTTCAACGCATCATCCTTGCCAAACCGCTCCGCGTAATTCTTGAACTCAAGATACCGGCCACCGCGACAATGGCCACCATTGCGCCCACTTGCTCCCGAGGCCGCGGTGCGCGCTTCCAGGAGAGTAATTTGAGCCGTGGGGTCTGAGAGGAGGAGTTTGTGGGCGATGGAGGCGCCTGTCACGCCGGAGCCCACGATGACATATTGGGATGATGAGGGGAGTTTGGGGGTTGTGCGGTGGTCTTTGAGGGGGTGGGTAGGGGTTTGCCAGTATGATTTTGTAGGATTATGGACGGGGAGACCGACGGGGATCTTGGTTGCGGTCATGTTGCTTGATGGGGGATAAGTGGGGTTGAAGAATCGAGGAGACAACTATGGCTCTGCTATGGGATTGAAATAACTTGACATACAGAAGAATAAGAGGATTATATATCCAGCGAGACAGATATCATGCTTCGTAGAAAGACCAACTCTCTAACATATCTTTCAATTAATTGAGAGATTGCGCTTGGCTCGATAAGCCGTACAGAGTATATGCTAGGTCAAAGGGTGCAACGTTGACCCCCTTTCCAGTACGCGGTAAGGCCTCACATTGGGCCGTTTGTAAATGCCCCCAAGGTAACGCCATCAATATAACTAACTACCTGCCTTTAGAGGGTAGACTGCTGGCGTGTTCTATGATGTATTACCTTATGCACCTCCAAGGCTGCCAAGTTGATGCCTGGCGGTGGGGTTTCTCGATATCCAAGGAAATCAAAATGCTTGTCGTTTTGGTATAATTAAGGGCGCGTCACACCAGACTCGGGCTCGGGCTTGAAATGTACTGCCACTCAGAGTTTTGGATGGAGCTCGGTGGTTAAGGTAGCCAGCGTCGTTGACACCGAGGAGGCATATGGCGTTGTGAAGCTCTACTGTATCTTGTATTTTGTTGCAAGTGAGAGAGAAACTTACTACAGGAGGTAAAGAGATCTTAGGCAGCCAGCTCGCTAAAACCACGGGCTCTTAAGCGATGCTTTAGGCTGTGGCTGGGCTGGTGAGCCACCAGAATTAGCGATCACGATGCCCCCAACAGCTGCTACTGTATATTACCTGGATCAATTTCACAATACGTTGCAATCTCACCCAATGCATTACAATTTCAATATATCCTGAAATCTAATAAAAGCATCGATATTCAAAAGTAACTTCTAGTAAATACGCAACCATCCCAGTTCTTCACCAGCATCGCCAAAACCCCCACTTCTCCCCTCCCCTCCTCCCCTCCACCCCAATCCAACCTATGGATCACAAACAACATCCCGATCCCCCATAACCCCAGAATCAAACT
>QGMG01001095.1:0-12501 GCA_007825325.1 Lachnellula cervina
TGCCTTGGCAGTCTCAGTGCCATCACCTGCAGCCTCTATTTCGTCAGACGCGGCGAAAACCAAGTCTTGGGCAAGTCAGGTGCCAGAGCTGTGCACCCGGCTAGGATATGACATACCAACGTACGAAATCACCAAAACGTCTGAGACAGAAGCATTTTACAGTGGCTATGCGCATTTTGGAGGCGATCCGAGGATCGTTGGGAAGTTTGGACCGGTGCAGAATGTCTATGGGCAGAAAAGGGCCAAGGAAGAGATCGCGAAGGAGCTGGTTTCGTTTTTGAAAGATATTGAGAGGCAGAGATTGGAGCAGCATGAGATAGAGGAGAGGAAGAGGAAGAGAAGCTCTGACAGCTCTCAACAGGAAGAACCAGCTGAAGAGGTTGTGAAGATGGATGGTTGAGTCAGTCACCCCGGATATTCTGTGGTTTTATTGTTGTTGGTTACGATTCATGAAGATATTGAGGGCATTAAAGACGTGATGGAGAACAAGACTCCATTAGATTAGACAGAGCGGGTAACCTGAATATTGTCATGGATTACGATGCACAAGGCTCTTTGGAGCTATGCTAATGGGTACATTTGTTGGGGAAATCATTAGCATATGGAGTTTTAGTACAAATCGATCCCCAGCAAGAATATGCTGTCCAATTCTACTGTCTCGCCTGCCTCATATCATCCATGCTTGAACTTCCAACGCCCATGATGTGTAGCCCAACCTTCCGACCCTTCGAGCCAATCTAAATTTGTTTCGCCTTATTTCTTCCCCTGCTGACGATTACCTCGGCCAGCTCCACTAGCAGCACCCTTTCCGTAAGGTGGTCTTATATTCCTCGCACTCTCTGGCAACTCGGCAATCTTCTCCCCATCCTCCCACAAAGTACCAACATCTAACTTCCTTCCCACCACTTTCTTGAAGTACTTCGTGCTCAGAACCCCATTCTCGTCTCCCTCGGTCAATACCACTCCATTATCACTGATCCACCACAAAACACCCCCATCCTTCAAACTCTCCTGAATATCTACGTATATCAGTACCTCAGCATCTTTTCTCATCCCACTAATAACACCCTGCTTATCTTCTGGTAGTCCAGTACTCATATGAATATGATTCCGACCCATTTTCTTCAGACCACCACTCTCAATAATAGCTTGGTAAAAAGCGAAATACGTTCCATGTACTACTATCTCCGGGACGTTGCCAGCTTCTAGAGTGATGGGTACGAGGAGAGCAGCAGACTCTATAACGATGCTGTGGCCTTGGTTGGCGCGGATGACCCAGTCTGATGGGTCTTCTGATTTGGGATCTGGTGGGGATTTCAGGGCGGGATTGGGCTTCATTGAGAAACGTTGCTTTTCGCTATCTGAAACGACATCTTGAATATCGGCGAAGGTTACTTTGAGAGATGCCAGGCGAGGCCATTTCATCTAGTACGGAATCAGTAAATGATGCTTGAAGTGTTGCCAAATGTCTTATAAAGATCACGGGACAAATATAAAATATACTCTTGGGGCAGGTTGCTATTCAGATCTGAAAAGAAAGTGTCGACTCACAACTTGGTCTAACCTCCCATAACCCTCGCCGTCTAGCTTTACACCGGCATCTGCTGCAGCATGTCTCAACAGCTTCGAAAGAGCTTTCGAAATCTGCATCTCCCTGCTTTGAGAATTGCCGCCTCCCCCCCTGATTTTCCCCTCGTCCACCCTTCCCCCTGCCTCGTCCTCCGCCTCCTTGATTTCCTCCCCCATGAAATTTCTCTTCGAAGGCTAGCTTTTCGGGAAGATCACCGATATCTTCTTCCAGTTTGCGATTAGCCATGTCTAGAGGTGTGTTATAGCGTGCGTTTTGCGAATAGTATTTCGGACAGTATTTCGTGTTTGGAGAACACCTTGGTTTCGACGAACTGGATAATTTTGCGAGAGTGAAAGCCCTCTTCAACATATTTTACAGAGGAAGAAGGCAGGGCAGGCAGGTGCAAGGGGAGAAGAGCTCGCTTAATTATCATTAGCCTCATGTCACGAGAATATGCCCGCCTAAAAACAGTCATGCCGAGCCGGCTCTCCTCTATTCCTTCTCAGGAGCCCTTTTAGCTATACCTTAGCCAACTCAACTACCTTACCCCCACTAGGTACTACCTTGCCCTTACCCACCTACCTACTACTCCGTAGGTATGTCTGGCCCATGGGCTACCTCGAATGAGGAAGTAGACAAGCTGCCTTACGAGGTAAAGAGGTTGATCTTCGATCATGTGGACCTGCACACCTTGAAGCAATTACGCCTGGCCTCTAATTCATGGGCCACAGTTGGGGCAGAGTTTCTTCTACAGCCTACGCTTTTTGTGAAATCTTACTCGATTGACATCCCCCGCCTCACCAGTATTGGTCAAAGTCCCACAATCTCTCGGCATGCGGCCACGAAGGTTATCAACATCATCTTTCAGAGCGTTGATTGGGAGCCTATTATCCTACGCAGAATTCTTACCAGCCGCCATGAGGCTAGAGTTATTTGGGAGACTGCAGACTTCGTCCCTTCCCTTGAGGAGCAGGAGGCTCTCGACGAGCTTGATGCAAAGATTGCACAGCGCGACGAGGACCAACTTCTACGCCGGTATTCTGGAAATTTCCTGGTTCGTATTCTGACATTGCTACCGCGAGTCAATTCAATCAAGATCGTCTGTCAGAACCTTTTCAAGAGCCGGCTTCTCAGGAAGGTCTTTGACGAATACTCGCTAGAAACTTATCGGCCATCTGGATACCAGAGTCTCGACATCCTAAGCGCTGCACAGCAAGCCGGTTTGACCATCCAGCATTTTGTTCACGAGCAGCTCCTCTCAACTCTTTTTGAAGGACAAAATCACCAGGAGTTGCAAGACCTATCATTCGCAATGCAGAACCTGGAATCGCTTCACCTGATGATCAGCGATATTCCGGAGAGATTCCCATTGAGCCCCATAGCTGGCTATATGCTTCGCGATCTTCTGAAATCGCTACCACGATTGCAAAGCCTCCTCGTCAAATTCGAAAGTCTACATCCTGTGAACCTCACGTTCCTTACAGATGTCACACTGCCAAATTTACACACCCTCTCGCTCACCGGTCTAATTATGGGAACCGACATATTCTTTTCCTTCTTGCAAAGACATGCAAAAACTCTAAAACGACTGCGTATCAGCTCTACCGAAATTGTTGGAGGTCATGGGTCTTGGAGTAATGTTCTAGTGCGGATCAAAGAGCATCCGAGCCTTGAGCTTGAAAAGTTCCAGCTCTCGAGTTTGCTGAGAAGCCATGATGGCGAAGAGACATGGTTCTTTAGACCGATTTACAACGAAGATTGGACAGACGCTTCGGACGTCAAGCTTTTCCACACAGGCGACCGTTGGAGAAAGAATGTTGAAGATTATATCTTGCGAGATGGACCTTGGCCTATTTTGGAGTCGGACAACGTCTCACACATTTTCAACTAACGAGAGAAACGAAAACTCGGTCGAGCAGTTTTAGGCATGTTCTCTTCTTGGACACTTTATAATTTTGAACCAATGCAGGAGAGGCTGTTGTCTCTTTCCACTTTGTGCGTATGGCTCACGATATGTTCCATCAAAAACGCTTCGAAATTGCCTATTCCGGACGTATGAAATTTGAACATCGAAGTCAATCCAATCAGTTACTTTTAGCTGAACTATGAAGTTTGCAAGGACATAAACGGTAATGCAGTGTGTCTGATCCCGGGTGCACGCCACCTTCAGCACGTTTCCTATTGTATTCATGCCGCTTCTTTTCGTTCCTCCGCTCCACCCGGCGCTTCTCCCTTCGCAAAAGGTTCTGAATGCGCTCTCGCTCCCTCTCATAGCGTGCCATCTCTTTCATATCTCGCTGACTCACGGAATTTCCACTTGAAAGATCGTGTTTCCAGGCCTCTTTCGATACACTGTACCGAGATCTCTCAATGGATTCCAGGGACCGAGATCCATCCATCACGGGACCGGAAGCTCCATGATTTCCGGTCACTTCCGCAGAAAGGACCACAAACTCCCTGACAGTGCTGAGGAGATCTTCCCCCAAAACCACATCAACGTTCAATCCTTCTAGAACATAGAAATCCGCTATAATCGAGAACGCTCCTCCAATCTGATCCAACTCTTTGGCATGATCCTCGCCTCCTAGTCTACGCAAGCCAGCTGTCGAGGCCAAACCATCAAACCCCGACAGTTGAGCAGGAGACAGTTCACTGCCAAAAGAAACCGCAACAGACACTAAACCCTGAATGTCCTGCACGGAACTATCCGCAAAACGTATTTGGCCGTCATCCTCGGCCGTGATATCCTCGGTGTCAAATGCCATTTTAGTAGCGAAATTCAACGACATTACGTTGACCGCGGCCCCAGAATCGGACATCGCAGTTACCTCCTTTCCATCCAGCCTACACTTCACTTTTTCCTTTCCTCCGCTTAGATACGGGACAATAGGAACGTCCCGGGTGTAAAGACGCCGCTCGAACCAATTTCTCCCCAATCCATTCTCCTGGAGGAACGTGCGGCCTAGCACCACCTGATACACAAAATTCTCGACTACAATGAAGTCTTCCACTCTCTCCGCGGCCCCTCTGAATTCACATTTGACTGACGCTATTCCAATTGGTTGTAACTGCCTTTCAAAAGTAGGAAGTGGTATTGGGGAGCAAACAGCACCGAAGTTTATAGTTGCCCCTATTTCCTTGGCGTAACGAGCATCAATGATGTTGGGATTGGTGCCAGGGTCGGCGCGAGCTGGGGTGTGCCGTCCGTTGAGAATTATAGACATATCTTTCTCAAGGGGTACAACGTATGGTACGACAGGGAGGTCGGCCTTGGTCGTAATGACTGTGGGAAAGAGGCGGGGTGAGTGTGGTGATGAGGAGGCTAGGGGGCTGTTAGGTGTGTTCTGCCAATCCATTGCTCCTTGCTCCCTTTCTTCTCTTTCTGGGTCAATATTGCTTGTGCTTGTTTCTGAGCGGTGGTCTCCCCGCAAATACTGGGGGTTTTTGTCCGTAGCCCCAAATTGAAACTCAGGTAAGTAGTGCTTATACTCTTTCAAATGCTGAGGGGTACTGTTAAGAAACGTGGCACCTCGTCTATTTTCTTTTTCCTCCTGTTGAGTAGGATTGTTTGGAAGCCAACTGGAATCTGCAGAATTTTTGATAGATTCTAGAATCTCAACTGCTCGAATGGTGCTATCGGCGACGACTGCGTTCGGCGGAGGGGTGCCCGTCGGGGTTGTAGTAAAATTCGGCCTATACTGGTTGCTAGCAGAAGCTTGAAACTCGACAGCACCTCTACAACTGTAGACGTTGGTATCTCTTGTCGGCAAGCAAATTGCGTGGGTACCATCTAGGGCAAATTAGCAATGCAGAATTTGCCTTTATGTGGGCACTGTACCAGGCGAGTAACTCTCAGACTCTCTCTCAAACAGAGCCTGGACCTCCCCTCTATTTGCCGCAGGACCAGGATCTGAAGAGGGACCATAGGGAAGGACCCTCGAAACGTGGGTATTGGAAGTCTCGTGTAATTGAGTATCCCTACCTCGTCGAGCAGCAAAATGGAAAGAACAACATTGCCCACCGGCTATTGTCTTATCTGACCAGGCATCCCTAGCTTGTAAAAGTTAGCTTTACACATACAATCTGAATTGGGGCTGTACCTGAGGAAGTCTCGGGATACGTGCTGGAAGCAGCAGAGCGTACACTTTCATCTGAACCAAGATCACCAGGTAGACATATGGGACTGGCGAAGGGTCTGCAGAAAGGGTCAATATGCCAAGAGCTCGAAGCACCAAAGAGAGTTTGACAATCGGTTGGTGGGTGTGAACCGTAAGAGCTCGTCCAGGTATGCTCAAGGTGCTTGACGTCTAGTTTACGGCAAGTCAGCCAACCATGCATGTTTTCATACACTGCGAAGGCATAGCATAGTACCTCCATCGTGACCCATAGCAGACGTGACTTTGGCGCCCTGTTCAAGCTTCGCGTCTAAATCGTCGAGTTGGCTACAATGTGCCTCATATGCGTCCCTCGACACATGCCAATAATTACCGACAGAAACATCCGGTATATAGGAACTGTCTGCGGCGTCGGAATGCCTTCTCGAACAGTGTTCGCTACTGTCAGGATGCATATCTGTAGCACGTTAGAGAGATATCCCTTGCGAGACTCCGAGCAAGCCTGTATGTACTATACCTACCTAGCATGTAGGCTTGCCTCTCAGCATCCCACAACTCGCTATCAGTCTGAAGATCCTCAATCATTGCCTACTCCTCATCAGTACCGCACTTCCACAACACTACCTACTCAACACCAACTTACTCCAGTCAAGTTCCTGTAAGCTTTGATGTAATACCCCTGCTGAATCTGTCTCGTCTGAGGGTCCTACGCAAAACGTTTGTCAGGCCCATCCCATCCCATCCGCAAAGAGAAGAAAGCGGGGTAGAACTGCACTGCACTACACTACATACTGGTACTCACCTCATAAACCCCCCTCCGAACCGTAGCTTCACCCCCCAAATACCTCACAACATCACCCTCAAGCACCTCCCACCTAATCCCCTCTCCCGGAACAAAATACTCATTCGTGCGTATGCGTGTGCGTGTTATCTCTGCATCGATTTCCATTTTCTCACTCCTCACCACGTCCGTGAAAACAAATAGAATAGAATAGAATATAACAAAGTATTGTACTGCACTGTAGCGTCTAAACCGTGCACAGGCACAAGCGCAAAACTCCTAGCATCTCATCTATCCGCACCATCATAGAACCCGCGCGTTCCTTATAACAAAAACCATAAATAAGTGAGGCACACACACACACCGCTTACTCGCGCACTCGCTCGCAGCAAGGCTGTCTGTCTGCCTGTCTGTCCAGGGATCCAGCACCAATGAAAAGCGCCACCTGCAATGCAGCCTCGCCCTGTGCTGTATGTATGTTTTTGACATTGCATCGACGCAATAGGATATCAGTCCATTGAGTGGTCTTGTATATATAGTGCTTGCTTGCTTGCATGGCCTGGAGTGGAGTGGAATGGGATGGGAATGGGCACTGGCTGACTGCGGACATGCATGGCGTGGAATGGAATGAAATAAGGCTGATGTTTAATATGCGTATGGTGGTTGTTAGGTAGGTGGAAGGGGGGGAGACGGAGGAGAGAATGACTGACTACATACATGTATGTCCTGGCTATTTATTGGACCTGTAGTTCCTTCCTTACTTTTAATAAACCCAATCGATAGCATCCAGCTCAGTTGACTGCCGTTCAGTTGAGATGAGGCAAACGCGCAGGAGGGAAAATGAGGCGATCAGATGATGGAGATTTGCATAGGAGGAGCATGCAAGATGTACGTGAAGTGAGAACCAACTCACGAGATGGATCGTGGATTGCTAGGATCGAAAGAACAGACATCACATCGTTCTTGGACGTGTTGGAACAGGCTACCGAAATTGTTATACATTCCTGAATCGGCCGGAGCCTCTAGAAACACCCACCACCCTTGCCAAAAAAAAATATACTACAAGGACAACACCCAAGCTCCGCTCTATTGGTCCATCAAACGATTGAACCAAGAACATACGCAGCCAAGCAAGTTAGGCCCAGACAAAAAAAATTGAGCTCTGCTCTTCGAATACGCCTGATTGCTTTCTTATAAATCCATATATTCATTTCGTGCCTTCGTATGTACCAATGTCTTCCTTCTTGGGGTATTTCGAAAAGTGCTCCTTTCCGATGTAAGTATCAAGACAAAGCTGCCACCAAATGCTGATTAAAAAGAATACGCGCATGCCTATTTTCCCCTTTGAAGCCTTCCATCCCTTTGATATACTAGCTCCGAACTCCAGAAAATGTCGTGTTGGTACAAAGGAATTGAATCTGTAGATCATGTTTTATTGATATCCGCCGTTTCTGCTCTGCAGATTATTCCATACCACTGGGTTGCCGTGTTCTCCTCGTGATACTGTCGGTTCTTCCTAAGCCGAAGCCTTGGCCGATGGATGATTTCCTCTGCACACGCTCTTCCTTCAATCGGCCCACCACACTCTGATTATCCCTCTCAGGTGTTGACCGGTCAGTGCGGTCCAAGTACCGCCTGCCACCGAGATTTGTGGGGGGCGGTATTGGTGCCGGTGCTACCGCATTAGGAAGACTCGACGTGGCATAATGCCTCCTGACAGGTAGCGCAGATTGGATAGAAAGGGGTCTGTCTGGCAAGGGTTCCTGGGAGACATATTCTCTTGGAGATGCCCTCATTCTGCCAACGTCGGTCGTTGCCCTCGAAGGTGCCCGGAATCGGGTTTCGTCTTCTTCTTCTGGTTCCTCGGTCCCTCCACGTCGGTTGCGAAGTAGCAAAGAGGTTCGACGCCCAGCCATTGATGACTGTGTAGGAGTGCCGGCGTCGGACGGGGCGTATCTCGGACTGGGCAATGAGCTCGTGGCAAGGAGGCTACTTCTCCGCTGTTCAAGCCGGCTGAGAGCTCTCGGACTGGACTTGACTCGCAAAAGATCCGTGCTCAATGCTTGGCGTTGAATATTGTCCTCTTCCACACTATCTAGTACCTCCAGCTCGCGATTGCTCGGCCTACTCGCTACTGAAATAGTGGCCGGTGGAACATTATCAGTTTTCCCATCAGACAGGGCTAAGCACAATTCGGTCAGGCTGCGGCACAAACTGTCTGCTTTGCGGCGCACTTGCCGGTCCGAGTGTCCTGATCCTCCGACTGTTGATTGTGAGCTCGAATTGGGTCCAGGTTGACCTGATGATCCCATCATTGAAGCAATTACAAGGGCATCTGAAGTGGTGGCCTCTAACGCCTTGTATACCTCAGAAGTGAGGAGTGGTTTAGACTTGGCCAATGCGGCGTGCAGAAGAGGATGAACTTCATGTGGTTGGATTTCTCCTCCGGTGGCTTCTGTTGGTGAGATACTGTGGCCGCGTCCTCGTTTTGGAGAACTCGACATTGTGGTTACAGTGGTCGTAGCAGTGGGCGGTCTATCATTTGAAGCACGGGAGATTGCAGCACCAGATGTGGCTGGGATTTTCCCGGTGAGTTCGAGTCGATGTATCCGAGACTTGAGATCTTCTAACTCGTCCCACACAGTCGATGGTGCTGTTGTTGACACGGTTGACTCGGTGCCCTCCACCCCGCGAGGTGTCTCGGGTACCTCATGCATATCCGTTGATCGTGACACAAGAGGTGACGAGTTGTAAGTTCGGGGAGCCGAATATGACAGGTTTGACTGTCTGTACGACGCGCGTGGTGGTAATACAGAAGCGGGGTCTGGTTGGGAACCTCTTCTGCCATGTGATGCAGCTTCCGGAGATATTTCTCGGCTTCCAAATGTTCTACTGGTAGGCGTAGTAGGGGTAGATCGAGGATTGACTCCGTAAAACCGACTTCGATTGAGGTCATCGAGCGCTGTTGGAGCTCGTTCTCTCTCTAATGGACGGTAAGTTAGTGCCTGTCCGACACTTCCATGTTCTTCCATTGTGCGTGATGCATTAGAGCTCTCTTGGTCGGATCCACGTCGACGAGAAGTTGAGGATTGGAATGAGAGATTTGATGGCGGAAGGGATGGACGTTGGCCGATTCTGGACTGGGAGTACAAAGTTAATAAGTATAGACACCTTCTAGACTTCGATGCTTATAGTATGGATATGGAACCTAATGAAGGAAAGCAGGGTGGGGATGGGGAATTTATGAAACAAGTATCGCATGTCTTACCGTTCTGCTATCCGTGCGGCTCAGGGAGTCCCCAGCAATATGGCTGGCCTGGCGCGCCAACTCCTCTTCTCTTGCGGCCCGTAGGAATAAATCGCTATCGTCGCTATTGTGCTCATCTTGTTCCGTCTGATTGGACGGTCTTTTCGAATGGATGTATCCGTCTAAACTCATAATCGTGCTGTCCTGGCCTGTAGATACACGGCGCGACGCCATCTCTGTGCTTTTGCGCGAAGAGGGCTTGAAGGCGCGAATAGGTTTGATCAAAGGTCGCGATCCACTGCTGTCGTTCGCAGACCTCGCAGAGAGCGGTTCTGCTGGGCTGGGAAGCGGTAGCCCGTCGCCAGAAGTTGGAGAAACGAGGGACTGTTGCTGCTGCGATGCAACCCAGTCTGTGGTCGATGTTGTGTCTATTTTGTAGGAACCCTGGGTGATCATCGCAGGGGGAGGTCCAGACCAGAATTCTTCCAGTAGCCCATTCCGTGAATGTGATGCAGGTATCCTCTTGTTCTTTGGGTTCGTGGACGTGGGCTGTTCCCTCGGTTGCGGAGGAGCAGAGGAGATGGAATCGCGGTTGGCGTTGGGAAGAGGAAGAGGGTGCGTGAGCCGGCGAGGTATGTTTCTTGGAATTGCGATAGTGCTTGTGGAGTAGGTGCGATTGTGGTGGGCGACGTTGTTCCTTGCTGTATTATGTGTTGTCGTGCTATTGTTATTATTATTGGCACTACTACGAGTATCGCTGAGGTCTCGGTCCTGGTGCTGCTGGGGCTGCTTCGCGTGGGCATGCGCGTGGGCGTGTACTAAGTCAGCGTGCATCACTGAGCCCCGCGGTAGCCGACTGGCAGTATCGCGCCTCAACTCATTGATAGTATAAGTAGCATGTTGATGTTCCAGCTCCATGTTGCTGGGAGCTGTAGGAATAACAACACGGAGGCGCTGGGAGAAGGGAGGGAAGGAGGGAAGGAACGGAACTAGGCAGATCTTTTCATTGAATTTGGTGAGGAATGTCTGGTCACTGGTGGTCCAAAAACTATAACTCTCCATCCTCCGGTTATGGTCTGGTTACTCTGGTAGGCATATGCAGCCCGATCACACACTCGGCTCACTTCAGGAGTATCCTCCAGTCCCCAAACGAAGCCGCCGCACAAGCTTCATGTACGCGGGCTACGGTATATCTACAGATGGTCCCTCAAATCGTCCGATATGGGCATACGTGAGTTCTCTAGACCACCAGGACCAGTTTTCTTGCCCCGCGGGAAAGATACCAGCCACGTTATTCCCACGAGGAGTTGTGTGAGAGGCGCCGTATTCCCAAAAGGTCTTGTCCACCCCTGAAGTATAGTAATCTTCTGTAGCTCTCAGCGTTCTATATGCCTTCGATGTTCTACCGCCGCTGGACCTGCAGTAGTTTGTTCTCGCAGTCCAGCATCATTTTACAGTAGAGGGTTGTGACTCGTGAGACTTTAGCAGAAGCTTATGTCTGGTAACAACAGCATTTGCCTTTGCAGTCAGAAAGAAAAGAAAGATAACCGCCGGTCTTTTGACTCGACCGGTTCAAAGCAGGAGATGAGAAACTGTTTCAGATGTTCGGCAAACAATTTGTTCACGGACTTGCTGTTCCCCAGTTCACATAGATATCCAAAATTGTCAAAGAGTTTTCTAGGGCAAGGGCAAGGGCAAGGTCTCCCGCAAATTATCGAATTATTGGATAGGGGTATTTATCCCCGCCATGCCTGCAGGTTCGTGGCGTGTACCCGTCCCCGTCCACCAATGGTAGACCAAGTTCAGTCTTTGAAGATTTCGGATCTTCGTTGCCGCAGTATATACTTCGTAACTGTACGACATCTGGGGAGAAGGCGGAGATTGACGTACGTACTGTATTGCTGCCTTCTATAATTGTCCTCTATTCTTAGGACATTAACAAAGACTTTCAAAGTTTAGAATTTCTGCTTGATGTTGATCTCACTTGTGTCCTGGAACATGTTTCTAAGGTAGTGCTCTCTCTTATTACATTCTTCAGACTAGCAGCACAAGTATGAATGAGGCTGAAGGGATGTATAAAGTTACTCTCTTATCACCACGGAGGGCCAGGATTCATTAGAAACCTAGTAGTGAAGGGAGCCACCACATGGGGGGGACGTGGGAGGCATCAGGTGGCTAATGGGGCATTTTATGTTTATTCTCCATGTCTCGCTGTCCATTCCACTATGATTGAAGGCCTTTATTGACTACAGGGCCGCGAATTATAAACCTGATAATGGAGTCTCTAGTAATGAGTAGGTAGTTACTGATCAGTGTTTCTCTACTCCCAAAACGTAGTTGATGCAATGAGGCCATATCTCTGTCTTGAGGCCACCAGAGACTGGGATGTATAGATCTCGTTCAGCGATGGGATAACGTGTTCCCACTGATTGAGTCATCAAGATTAGGATCGGAAAACAACTTCAATATCGCAACGGTGTAGATGGCGACAGATATGAGATGTTCCGTGGGAGGAGAACACTTCAGTTTGTTCGCCTATCTTCAAAGATTACTCACTCGAGGTGGGATGATGTATTCGAGCATTCGTGCTATTCGAGGCATCCGCCACAAACAAATGTGCTGAAGAAAGTTATTGCACGTCTTTGAGACAAATAATTACCACCAAACATGGGACGCGATATAGAGTGGAGGATTAACACGATTAATATAGATAACTATCGGGCCATATAGTGGCCCACTAGCCCTCTTCTCCGAACGATTCCCGCGAAATCTAATGATAGAAACAAAA
>QGMG01001096.1:0-12483 GCA_007825325.1 Lachnellula cervina
GGTGAGGGGGTCAAGGGTGTGGATGCCGCGGGTGGGGGAGCCGTTGGTGGTTAGGTAGATGGTGGAGGTGTGGTGGTCGTAGGTGCCGCCGTTGATATTGCTGAGGGGGGGTTGGTGGTTATGTTGCGTGTCTGGAAGAAAGCAAATCAAACCAGATCAAACCAAAGCGTCACTCAACTCAACCAGCCCACGTTCATCCACGCTTGGAAAAGAACAAGAAAACAGGTAAGAGCAAAACGAACGAGCTTACCTTATAAGTATCAACATCAATACCCCATAACCACCCCACGGCAGACGTATCCGAGAACAGCAGCTCGTTCGTCTCCGGCACATACACAGGCGCCTCATGCACGTGCCCCTCCCCCTCGGGAAAGCCCAAAATCCGCTCAAGCCTCGCCTCTGTCCCGATGAAGTCGAAGAACGCGGGATCCCACGCGATGAAATCCGCGGCCTTGATGGTTTTCAGCGCTTGTGCGAATAGGGGGTCGGACGTTTGGATGTCGTAGAAGGGGGTTTCTGGGGGAGGTTAGTACGAGTAGATTGATAGATTTGTAAAATACGTTGATTGGATGGGGTAGGAGTTGGTATGTAACCGTGTGTTTAAAGAAATAAAAGGAGAAGAGAAGAATGATATTGATATTGATATTGATGGTCATGTGAAATGATTCCCTGGGCAAAACATGGCAGGTCATGCAGAAAAGACCTACTAATACCACCACTATCCCATTCTCCCGGGATAACAGCCAAGTTATCCTGCAACAGCACGGCGGATACATCGACGTAGGCAGCGGGTAAGGGACTCAGGAACGTGGTGTTGCTCTGTGCCTGTGTAGCTATATTGCCTTGGGACGGATTAGAGGCGAGGCCCATTGCGAACTGGACGAGTTGTGAAAAGGCCATGTTTTTATGTTTTTATGTTTGTGAAGTTTGATATCTTGCTCTTGCTTTGTCGTTTGGTATGGAGTGGAGTATGCTATAGAAGGATCCCCACATTTATTGTTGGCATTTGAGGGGTACTGTAGCGTGGGTGTGTCCCCGCTTTAGGGCCCGTTTGGCAAGTTCCAAATACTGAGTATCTGTAATATCTAGTAGCTAGTATCTCAGTATTTAGTAATAAATCGTTTGGCGCGCTAGTATACAGATATTACAAATACTGCAGTATCTATAATATCTGTATACTAGTATCTCTTCCTATAGTAATCTCAGTATTTGGTTATAGCACCTCCCGAGGACATTTATAGCCCCCAATATATGCTTTTTAGTATCTGCATTGACTTTTAAGCTATTTTTAAGAAAGTCGCGTCGCGTCGCGTCGCATATTATATATTATATATCTGTAACTATTCCTAACTTTTAATATGCAACGCATAGGTATATTAAAACTTTTAGCGTATTACTTTTTTTTTGTAAATTAAATTACTATAATTAAGGGGATTACTGCATTATTTAAATTATTACTAATATTAGTAAAGCGCAATAGTTATAAGGCTTTTCAGCCTTCTACTCCTATAACTCTAAGCCTCCTACCCTTATAACTCTAGGCCTTCTACCCCTATAACTCTAGGCCTTCTACCCCTATAACTCTAGGCCTTCTACCCCTATAATGCTAGGCCTTCTACTTCTATATTCTAGGCTTCTAGCCTCTATAATTCTAGGCTACTATATAGAGCATTAAGCTCTATATTAAACCTCTTAGCGCATTACTTTTTTTTCGTAAATCAAATAGCTATAATTAAGGGGATTGCTGCATTATTTAAATTATTACTAATATAGATAAAGCGCAATAGTTATAAGGGGTTTTATTTAATTAATTTAATTTAAAAAAAATTAAAAAATTTAGATACTAAGGTTGATACAGATAGCCAAACAGCTCTATATTTTCAGCTACTAGTAGTTAGATACTAGTATTTGGATACTGGTATTTGGATACTAGTATCTGTAGTCATTTGTGGTCAGTATCTGTTCCAAACGGGACCTTACTCGGGCTCGGGAGTCAGTGGGGAAGGAAGGGTGGGGTACAGTAGTAAAAATATTTGGAACTAGCTTGTTATTTCTGATGCTATTAATGGATCTTGTAGGCCTCATGAGCTTATGGGTTTTTATATATAGAACCAGTTACCTCAGGCTTTGGCTTGTAAGCATTGATTAATATAGCTAGCTTCATGCTTGTTATATACAGGTAGATTTAAGTCACGGGGTTTAGCTTATGCTGTATACTACCGTAGGAAGTAGTCACTCTTTTGAACATATGACTCTAGGAGTGAGTGACAGCAAGGCTCTTCTCTCGGAGAGCTTACTTTATATTTCTTAGTAGGTAGGCGAATTTTGGTTGCTTCGCGAGGTCCGAGGGTATTGCGCGTTAGGCAAAAAAACAATTCAGGGGCTTAAGCGAGGCAAAGTTCATTTCACACATCACAAGCAAAATTAGACGTCAAACTGGAAAGAATGAGACATTCATTGTGTCTAACCCTCTCTTCGAAACCTTGAAATCAATCCAAGCCAAGGCAATCAATCAGTCTACATACAAGAATACAAGGAAAATTTTATATACAAGAAGCAAAAAAACACACAGCGTGTTATTTTTGTGAAGAACCCAGACGGATATCTTTGATTCGGAACTCATGTCATATCTTCTTATTGGGCACGGGGAGCAGCGAAGTGGGAGCTGCTGGGGAATGCGCCACCTGTGGGGATTGCACCAGATGGCTGAGCGAACCCGGTACCTTGCGGGTGGGGGAAATGAGGACGTCCACTCTCGTGAGCTCCACCAGTAGGGAACACACCAGTTGGTCTGGGGAAGCCAGTGCCTTCTGGGAAGTGAGGGCGTCCAGATTCTTGAGGTTCAGCGCGGGGCAATACACCAGTTGGCTTGGGGAAACCAGATCCAGTGCCGTGGGAGTGGTGGTGGTGTGGTGCGCCAGTGCCTTGGGCAGCGAACTCTGCAATACGACCTGGGAAACCGGTTGGTAGAGCAAAGCCAGCTCCAGTGCCGTGAGGAGCTCCACTGCCGTGGGGGAAACCACCGGTTGGCAGGATGTTGATGGCGGAACCGGAGAACTTATCGCCTTCTTGACGACGGACGATGTCGCGGGCGTGGGCACGACGAGCGACGGTGTTGCCGTTGTAGTCGGTATCCTTGTGAGTGCTGTAGAATGAGGAAACCCAGGAGAGGAGGTTGTTGAGGGTTGTGCCTTCTGGGACGGTGGCGTCGCTGGATGTGGGGGATGAAGGAGAGCTGGCGGAGGCCCGTGCTGAGGGGGAGGCTGCTGGGACCGAGGCAGATGTTGGGACGGAGCTGGTTGTTGCGATAGTCACTGAGTTGGCGAAGTTGTGGAGATAGCGGATGAGGTCGCGACAGCGGATGAGCTCGCGACTTGTGCAACCGGGGTGCGGGAGGAGACAGTGACGGCGCCTGATGCCTTGGATTTGGACTTGGATTTGCATGCGGACTTGGATTTCGAGACAGTAACTGTGCCGTTGGGGTATAGTGCACCAGAAGCCACTGGTTTGGAAGTAATACCTGATGAAGGACTGGATGCGACCAAGGTAGCTCCACCTGCGGCGGACGAAGATACGGCAACTGAAGCAGAAGAGGTAACAGCACCGGTTGAGCTGGAAGCAGTAGCGACCGAAGTAGCAGAAGCAGCCGCGGTCTGCGATGCAGAAATGGCTCCTGAGTAGAGAGTTGGGCCGGGAACAACGTAGGTGCTGAGAGACTGGTAGATGTTGATTGAGATACCAGCATCGCTAGGCGTGTACAAAGACGTGCCCAAGGTTCCTGAAGGAGTGGCGGTTCCGGAGCCGGTGACCTCAAGGTTGACGCATTGAGGGTAGTTTTGGGCGCCATCAGCGTCACCAGCCGAGTGGAGAGCAATGATTTCGTGACGGAGAACGTAGTTTCCTGGTGCGATATCCGTTGGGATCGAAACGGTCCAGGAGTTGTTGTTAGCGATCAAGGTATCGGTGGCCCAGTTGCCTGGGATGGTGGTGTCGGAAATGAGTCCTACTCCGTCGATCTTGAAAAACTCCAATGTAGTCTTATCAACAGTCTTGCAATCACCGCCACAGTTGGCGAGGTAATCTAAGCGGGCTGTTAGCAGATGATGTGATATTCTGGGCATAGTTCATACCAATGACTGGGCCGTGGTGAGATGAAGGCCAGGCAGACCACTGCAACTCGACTGATCCACCAGCCTTGACAGTGGCTGAGGTCTGAGCATTGGTAGCACCAAGATGGCAGATAATTTCCGGGGTGGTGTAGTTGTTGGGGTCAATGAAACCGTTGCTCTGGTCCTCTGGGGTAGACCATCCAACGACTGCAGGTTGAACTGCCAAATATTGGTTACTGGCGTGGTATCCATCGTAGTAGACTCCATCAGCCACTATTCCAGTGACAGTTCCATGAGCGGCGACCCGTGATACAAATGCGAGAGCGCCAGAGATGGCTGAGATCTTGGAGAAAGACATGGTAAAAGTAAAGTTTGAGTGAGTTCTTCGCGCTGCGGCTGTTGGTAGTTTGCTTCGAGAATGCAATGAGAATATCAACCAGCTTCAATCAATGAAGAGAGATATTTCAAAAGTGAAAAGAATGTGAGAGATCTGTAAAGAACGTGATTCAAAAGAATGAAAGTGCTGATGATGGAGGAAACAGTGAGGGAAGTCAGTCTGTTATATACAAAGCTTAAGATGAAGTACAACACGATGGATAGGGGCGCCCACCCTACTGGTGGGGTTGCTTCATGGTCCAGACGGTAGACTCGGGTGGCAGGGCAGTACCCGCCCGCCCTTGTACGATCTAAAGACTTATGGATCCCTTCAACAGTCAACTCGCGTGGCTTTGTATGGCCTCTTTACCTGGTCCGGTCTAGAGTCCCAGCGCCTGTCAACAATTTTGTTTGCTTCAGGGATGCGAGTGGGGTTGTCTGGAGGCTGAACCAGGATATGTCCAAACTATTAGGGTTTATTTCACCAGATAGATGAAAAACACCAAGACGTGATGTCCGTTTTGTGTTTGAAGGAGTACCGAGGAGCTTTTAGTCCAATATATCTCACGTTTAATCCCAGCCAAGTTTCGAAAACGCCCCACTCATGAGCATGGACTACAAAATTAGGCCCAAGTTTGCCGACGGAAAAATTTGTTTGAAACAAGGCTGACAGCTCCGAGAGCCGCCTGTTCACTGAAATATTTCCAGCCGCCAACTTTGGTAAATGAAGTCTTCGGATGATGGTTTTGATCCACAGAAGACTTTGGAAGCGATGCTGCCCGGCCCCTGACCTGCGCTCGTGTCTATTTAATTGATGCTTTGTGGTTGGATACCAATTGAAACAGAGGAACACGCGCTTGAAGGCCGAGACTTCGGAAATACTGTACACTTTAGATATCGAATCACCGCAGCGGCGAGGTCGTGGAGGGGTTGAGAAGATATTAGAGACGCATGGGATGGAGTCATTCAATTGAATTATCTCTCCCTCCCTCTCTCTCTAGGAACAGGACTCTGTAGCATTTTACGAGTAAACCGAGACTGAGCTCCGGGGAAAGGACCTCAAAGCCACTGTAAGTAGTTCTGCTTGGCTGTTGAAAAAAGGGTGACTTGGTGGAGTGGTGGTGCTGGTGGTGGGGTTTTTGAAGGGAGTGGATGTGAAACGGACGTGGAGCTTTTAAAAGGGACAAATGAGTCAGCCACTTTTCTAAACTACCTTAAAAGGTAACTGAATCTTCTTTGAAATAGAGAAATAATAGACCAATTAACTGTTTTGTTACTTGGAAGTATGTTCCTTCAAAAGCACCCAGTGTCCTTGTTTAAGAAATTGAAATCGACACTCCACTTGGTGTCATCTAGCGCTGTTTGGTTTGTATGCGTTTCTGCGTAGAATTCAGAAGATCAAATTTGTTTTGTTTCTAATTTATATTTTTTGATTTTGATGCCAGTGTTGATATCCGACTACGATTGCATCCACGCCTTAACCTGACCAAGTCCGAAGGACAATTCCCACGGCTTTTTATCAAGCCTACAACCCGAAATATTCCACACCACCCGGGAACCTTTCGCCGTTACCACGCATACCATAACTCCAAAACAATCATCAACCGTGACTGACGCAGTCTCCTGCATTTCCAATCTCAACGAGGCTTTCTTCTGCTAATCATATCATTCATGCCTTCAGCCCCTCATTAAACAGCCGTATTCCCACCCGACCCATATCCCCCAATCTTCCCCAAAGTCCACTGATGATGATGATGCTTCTCGCTCTCCTTCATCATCACCCCATCACCCTCCTCCTCCCGTACCTCCGTAAAGCCCTTCTCCTCACCCTCAAGCGCCTTCGAAGTAGCAGGATCGAGCGAGCCGGCATAGAATCGCCTCTTCAGATCTTCCTGGTTCCAGCTCTGCGTGCGAGCCATGTTCGGCTTCCATGTCTCGGTGGGGCTCTTGAGGACCTCGCCTTGGGAGTTGCGCCGGCCGTCGGGGATGGAGACGGGTGGGAGGGTCGAGGGTGAGGTGCTGGAGTTTGGGTGTTGGGTGGGGGTGTCGTGAGGTGCGGTGGCTGTCTTTGGGTGTTCACTTCTAGACGGTGTTTGCTCTGTAATATGTGTTGCCATTGTTCTTGTTTGATTGTAGGTAAATGGTTATTTGTCTGGTCTGAGGAAAGTTTGGTATTAGCACATAATAAAACTAGAGATTCGATCAAAGGAGTGTAACCTTACTTGTATTTATTTTGTGATTCGTTAATGAATTGGATGTACTTTTCTGATTGAAGAGGATGAGGCTTATTTATGGCATTCGATACGTCCGTCTATCACGAGACGGTTGCTCATCTAGAATATGCGTGGTACTGTACGAGCACAAGCTTGACTAATGGAGTTGAAAAACGCCACTGGTAATGCGGGTTTCCGGGAGGTTTGCGTACCTGTGGTGATGGCATGATCATTCTGTATGCGGACAACATGAGATTCATGGTGAGGGGTAAGGTAGCTGTGAATTCCGCTGATAGATTTCGACATCTGATGCCGATGAATCCGCATCCGCATCTGCCCAGAGCAGACCAGACCCAGACCCAGAACAGAACAGAATGGTGGAACAGACCAGACGAGACGAGACGACACGACCAGCATATTTTAGCGCTGTGGTTAGTGCGGGGCAAGATCGACGATTTGAGCTATAAGCGGTAAGTGGGGCAATTTAGACATGGAGAGACGTCAACCGGGCCTCAAATTATTCACCCGCTTCCAATTCACAGATAGGAATAGGATACCTTATCCTCAGGTAACAACATCACGGAAACGCGGCGAATGGATTCTTGACCGGATAAGTTATTCATCTAACTACTCGACAACGCCTAATCCTCCCTCCTACCGCCAACGCACCGCACCTCCCGACAGGTGAGAGTGGTGATGCGGGGCAGCCAGCCATGACAGTGCAAATATAAAGAGACCAAATCATACGCCGCGCTATGCTGGGGTATGACACGGAATTATGGACAACAGAAATGTATGGTATCATGGTATGCAAAACCTTCTTTCCAGGACAGATGAGGTTGTTGCGCAAATCGACAGACGTGATGCAATGTCTTGGTATTGGTATCGTGAGTGTTTCTTTTCCTTCCTTCCTTTCCTTCTCTCAGTTCATATTCATACTTTTGGCTTCTTCCAGTAGTATTGCTATTGTGCCACGTGAGTTAGTATTGTTAAGGAGGGAACAATAGCAGGTTAAATTTACCTTGTGTTGTTTCCGACAGTTCCTTAAGCTTGGCTTCCTCAATCCATCAACAACGGCTGCTCTGCGGTTCTCATCCGTATCCTCATCTGGCATGTAGTAGTACTCGCTCTCTAGAGCCTTTCCAGCAGCATCCTTCCCTTCGCGGTGGATCTCGCCGATACACGCAGCGCCATTCAACATCTTGCAGAGGTCCTCCTTGGTCAAACCCTTATTCTCTACATGTGTCGTACTAGTATTCTTCAAGTCTGCTGGGAGATGGTTCAGAATGACTGAGAGTGGTGTTGATGAGAGACGGGAAAAAGCAAGTTGGTTTACAACATGATTAACCACTGGTCCAGCATCAGCCTCATTGGTTGATCTGGAGCTCGATCTGGAATTAGTAGAATCCGCACGATTGCGTTCTACACGGGGTGCTTCCGGGGAGGCGACAGTGGTGAAGGATTCCATCCGAGACGATATGTTGGCACCGAAAGGACCGAATGAGTGAACAATTGGATCGTTCTCCTCATCAGGATCCTGCTCCTCGTCTGGTTCGCTGAGTTCGCTAGTAGGGCTTTCCTTTGGCGCACGGAACGACGTCGCTGCTTGGGTAGAGGCGAAGGAGTTGCCGCCTGCAATATCTTCCTCGGCAGACGGCTCATCCTCATATACTTTAACAACGCTCGAGTCCACAATATCAGAGAACAGGTCGGCCAAATTGGTAGAAGTAGATGGCCCAGCTGGGGTTGGTGATTCGGGAGACGCAATCCGATGACTACGACGCAGGGGACTTGACTCAATTATTTGACCACCAGCACTGACAGCAGTAGCACGACCTCTTGGGGAAGCTTCCTCATCCCACGAAGAGTCTGTCTGAGCTCCCACCGACTCCTTACGGTCCCTGCTGGGCCACGCGATCCGAACGCGCGCGTCCTGCACGTCGAGCATGATCTCAGCATATTCAGTCTCCGACGTGAAAGTATCATCCTTTGCCAACTCCCAAGTCCGCCCTTGACAGTGCAGCTTCACGCCATTCCAACCTTTACACTTTATCTCCACCTTGTTCGGCTCGAGGGGGACGGAGGCCGCGATATACCGAGCTTCGACGTGAACGCGTGAGATTAGGCGATTGGCAGATAATTGATAATGCGAGGAGGTGCTTGATCTTCCCATAAATAACAAGTCGCCATTCTCCGAGAGAGTAACTGAGGGAACAGCAGAGAGAGGCGCTCGTTCAGAGATCGAGGATTGGGTTCGGTGAAGAGAAGGTCGGCTTTGAACACGCGGTGGTGAGGAGGAAAGAATACCAGTTGTAGAGGTAGGAATTGGGGTGGGGTATTTCTGATAAGCTGCTTCTCGTTCTGAGGGTGAACTTCGAGCCTGTCTCTTGGAAGGGCGAGGGAAACCAGGCGACGAAGAGAAAGACGAGGAGAAGGGCTCGAAGGCGGGTAGAAGTGATGGTGCTGGACGTTTTACGCCTGCCGAAGATGGTAAACTTGGCAGGGAATTCATCTTGCTTGGAGATGAGTCCATCATGACAGTAGGATTAGAGTAGTGTGCTTCCTCCCAGAGACAATTCAAAAGAAGACTCCTCGAGGTCGATATCAATTAAGAGCGCGCCAGGACGCGACTAACAGCACGTTTGATATCGATGGGAGAGGACAGGAAAGAAAGGATCTTGAGGTACGAATTGCACGTCAGATTGAATGGTAAGAGGGAAAAAGGAAGACGAGGACGACTTTTGAAGGTCACGAACACGGTCGATCTTGTGTGAGGCCGGAAGACTGGGTCCTTGGAGTTGAACGCGCTGAGAGCGTGTTCTCGCTTCGCTAGACCTAGTCGACATTCTGCCGTGACGTGCAGCAGAAGCCGTCGGACTTATTTTCTACCTTGCCAGAACGTGTGATTTATAGATTTACTTTTATATATAACTAGATATCTTGCACTTCTGTGAGATGAAATATACTTCTACCAAGTTAATCCCATTCAAATAGCATCAATTCCCATGATTTCGTTCTATGAAAATGGCACCTCGGAAGTCCTCCATCCCAGCCTCCTCACTCATCGCGGTCTCTGCAGTACGGTACACGCTAAAGTAGGAACGTCAAGTCGGGCGGGTATGAAACAAATCGGGCCTCGCATAGGAGCAGGATTTTCTACAGAGTGGGATTGATGCTCGGGTCTTTTGCGTCTTTTACTTGATACGAGTCCACTTTGTATGCAGCGTGATACAAGTTTTTCCCTACAATTGGAGCTTCGCATGTACGGAGTGCTGGTGGTGGTGCCTTTTCAATAGTTCTGAAAGCGGTGAGCGAGAGCGAGTAAGTAAGTGAAAGCATAAAAGATATCCCCGCACTTTGTGCATATCACGTGGAAGTAATGCTTGGGGAGGAAGGGAAGATGGGAAAGATGGGAAAGCGAGAGTTTGTTTCCTGTTTATTTATTTATTGGGTTGTTTCTTCGTATCAAAGTCCGGGTTACTATTACTGCATTTCAAAAAGTAAGTGACTCTTTCTGGAAGTTCTGGGTTGTGATGTGATGTGAAAGTCAAATGGAGGGGTTGAGAACAGCCGAAAAAGGAAAGGCTGAAAGTCGGGGCTTTTACATCTAATGCCGACATCCATTTTTTCCAATCCAAAAAAATTAAGATAGGAAACGAGTTTGCGGGACTTCACTATCAAGCTCCACGCCCACAATTGTACATTATTGTCCACAACTTCAACGGATCCCCAAAAGCTTCAACATTGAAGCAGGATTTGTAGACAATCACAGCAATGGCGCCAACTTCAACAGCTCTGACCACCAAGGTCGAGAGCGGCTCACCTTATCAGTTAAGCCCTGAACAGGTACGTATTCTAAGCCAGAAAAGCGCAACTCCTACTAATAACTACCAGACATTGAAAGCCTCCAAAGCTCTTCTAAAGCACATGAAAGATGCCGAAACAGAAGTCTCAACCACTACCGAAAAGAAGAATCTCCTCTCCGACGCCGACGACGACGAGACCACCTCCCCCATCTGGCTAACCCTCTCGACCAAAAAACACATCGTCGACAAAAAGCGTCTCAAGCCCTCCAAAATCGCCCTCCCCCACCCCCTAAACACAACCTCCACGCAAACTATCTGCCTCATCACCGCCGACCCGCAGCGCACCTACAAAGACATCGTCGCCTCCCCCGCCTTCCCGCCCGCTCTCGCCGCCAGAATCACAAAGGTCGTCGGCATCAAGAAGATCCGCGCAAAGCACAGCCAGTACGAGGCGCAGCGGAAGCTGAAGGCCGAACACGACATCTTCCTCGCCGATGACCGCATCATCACCGCCCTGCCCAAGCTCCTCGGGAAAACCCTGTACAAAGGAAGCAAGCGCCCGATCCCCATCTCCATCTCAGCGCCCGTGCCGAAAAGCGACGGCAAGCGCATCAAAGCAGCGAAAGGCGAGGACGAGAAGCGCGACGCTGCGTCGGCGCCGGCCATCGCCAAGGAGATCGAGAAGGCGCTGAGCGGGACGGTGGTAAATCTGAGCGCGAGCGCTAGCACGGCTGTCAAGATCGGGTTCTCGAACTGGGACGCTGAGATGCTGGCCGGGAATGCGCAGGCGGTTGCGGAGGCGCTGATCGAGAAACACGTGCCGGCGAAGTGGAGGGGTGTGCGGGGCGTGCATATCAAGGGTGAGCGGACGGCGGCGCTGCCGATTTGGTTGGCGGATGAGCTGTGGGCTGATGAGGCGGATGTTATCAGTGAGGAGAAGGCGGAGCAGGTCAAGTTGGCGAATGTGGGGAAGAAGAGGAAGGCTGTTGCTGCTGCTGCTGCGGGCGAGGAGGAGGTTGTGGCGGAGGGGACGAGGGTTAAGGGGAAGAAGCAGAAGTTGTTGGCAGAGAGCAATGATGATAAGTTGGACAAGGAGATTGGGGAGAGGAAGGAAACGTTGAGGAAGCAGAAGGAGGAGGCTGCTAAGGATGTTGTGGATGAGGTGCCAAAGGCGTCAAAGAAATCCAAGTCCAAGAAAGGAAAAGCAGTTGCTGTGTAAGGCAATTTCAGAGTGCTTCGGTCGATGCATTGCTGGGCGTTTGGGCGTATCCAGGCAGTATAAAATGGTATATTTCTGTATGCACAAGCGATTGAGCTAATTGGCGTCTAAGAAAGATATTAGAGGCGTTTGAGCTATCAAAATTCTGTCTTGCATTCCCAGAATCCTATTTGCAAGTGATATAAAGCGCCAAGGCTTCTCACAATATATACAGCAAGATCAACGCCTACCCACCAAAAATACATCACAAATCCTCCCTCTCCACCACCTCTTTCTCGAACTTCCTCCCAAACGGTCCATAATTCTCCTTGATAACCCTCTCCAACAACTTATCCGTTAACCTCATATGCTGCCCCTCAGTCGTCTCAAACTTCAACGCTCCCTTCCCATCCAGCGTCTTCAACCCGATCCAATCCTCCTTATAAATACTCCTCTCCCTCAACAACGTAACATCAGTCCCATTAACCTCCGCAAACCAGCCCGTCTCCTTCGGCACAACCGTCTCATCCTCCTCAAACAAGTACATGACAAACCTCTCCAGCCTCTCCAGATTCTCCTTGTACGTCTGGTTCTTCAACGCGCGCTCATTATTAATATCAGCGAGGAAGTTCGAGGACTCGAGATACGAATCCAGCTGCTCCGGATCCCGGAAGTACTGCGCGGGCACGAGGCGCGACTGCACGAACGCGGACCAGGTGTTTGAGCGGAGGAGCGAGCGGGCGCCCTTGCAGAGCCAGTCTGTCGGGGCGCAGGCCTGGAAC
>QGMG01001097.1:0-12474 GCA_007825325.1 Lachnellula cervina
GCCACTAAAGTTGAACTAGTGTAAAGAAGCATAGACCTTACATCGGATGTTAATTACTACACTGGCCAAGCTTTTAGTTACACTGGTTCAGCTGGGACCTCCCCTAATAGCCGTCCACAAATCCACAAATGCCTTCACCAGCCCCCCATCCAACGGCCCCTTCCCACATGCCGTTAAACTTGCATCGATCTGCCCCGTGCTACTCGAGCCCAATATAACCCCGTCTTCCTCACCCAACAGGCTATGATGGAAAAACCACTTCATTGTCCCCTCCATAACCGCAATCCCCTCTTCCTCACACCTACTCTTCAACATCGCCAATGCATCAAGAGTCGGTTTCTTGAGATACATATCCCCAAAGACCTTCATAGCATCGAATCGCGTGCCCGGGGCAGGGTTCAAGACATCGTCGAGTTCCTTGGCCAGACTGGGCGATAAGTCAGTCGCTAATCAGTCACCTCATCAGCTGACGCTTTTAGAATCAGTTAGTCAGTTAGATCCTTAAAATAAACAAGTCAGTCAGTTCCTAATTTTTTAATTAGTCGCTAATCAGTTGTGAGGTAGTAAAATCGTCAATAATAGGGTCTATTTACAGCTGTTTTTAGAAGGTTTAGGGGGGGTTTTTTTGGCGAATATAGCCTAAAATAGCCTAAAATAGCCTGAAACAGCCTGAAATATAAGGTTTTCACCTCCTAATTTGATAAATCTTACAACACAATATATTTTAACACCTTATATAATATTTTTTTATCGACCATTTTTATATAATATAACTTCCTACACCTTAACACTATTAGAAATGAGCTCCCTATTAGCTAGGCCATCTACTACTACTCTGCTATTAGCATTCTTAGCTTTAATGAGCCTAAATAGGCCCTTATAAGACGCAAATCGACTTCCACCGCAAAAAACCTGCAAACGGCTAAACTTAACCTATAATAGCTATTATAATCCCCACTAACCTCCTTCTAAGAATAGAGATCCAGACTATTTACTATATGCACCTAGCAAGCCTCTTTATAATAATAGACCTGCAAAAGCTGACCGCTTTAAAAAACGCTATACCTTAAGTGCTAGTAAACGCGAATCGACCTATTAGGCCTAGGCCCTTAGATATTGCCTTATAGATACTAGAAAGATAAAGAATAATACAATCTAGTACTATAAGCTTTATAGGTTAATCCTATTATATATTTCCTAGCTAACTATTACTCTATAGGTTATTATAATTCCTCTTTTGCCTTTAAGGTTAATTCCTACTACTTTAACTTAAATACAATATTAAATATCGAGAAGCATATGCTTAAGAAGTATATATTAGATTAAGGAGAAGACTAATAGAAAGTATAAGCAGGCGTCTAAGCTATACTAGCTAGTACATATAATAGAGACTATAATCGACTAGTTCCTTTCTAATAATAAGAGTTCAAAAATGCAATGCTTAAATAGATTATTTACAATAATATTAAGCATTATAAAGCGACCTCAAAGCGCTTAAATTGCGCTCTTAAAATTACAAATATAGACGTAGCAACTTAGTTAACTTCTTATACTATAGTAAAAGAATAGATCTATTAGATGTTTGACTACTTTAAACTAGAGGTAGTTAACAAGATTAGAGATGCTCGATCGCGTATTAATATCTCATTTAATAGCTAGAGCTTAAAGCATAAGAAGATTAGTGTTCTTAGTGTTATTATCCATTTTATTAATACTAAATATAAGGCTGTTACGCGTCTTATTAGGCTTTCTAAGCTTCTATAGCATAGAAAGATAGGGATTAGTATGCTCTCTCTTTACTATCTTATCTACTATCTGTTTAATACTAAAAGCTTAATAGATTAATGCGCAGTCCTTTACTCTCTTCTTAAAGAATTTGGAATTACTATATTAAATCTAGGCTATTTTGTCCTCGATAATGCCTCTAATAATAATACTACTCTTAATAAGCTTATAAAGAAGATACATTTCGATCCCAAATCGCAACGCCTATACTATATAGGCTATATTATTAATCTCATCGCCGAATTATACCTCTTTAGCTAGAATATAATCTTATTTGAGGCATAATATTAAGAGGCTAGCCTCTATAAGCATTAAGCTCTTTAGCGCAACTATAGTGAAATAGGGAAGCTTTATAATCTTATTAATTACATTAGAGCATCTAGGAAGCGTTAAGAGCTATTTAATGCTTTTTAGGCGATGTATAATATTAGAAAGGCAGAAGGTCGAGCTTGGAAATTAGTACTTAATAGTAGTATTTGCTAGAATACCTTATATTTAATAATACAACGCGCCCTTAAACTAAAAGAGGCCTTATAAGTATATATAAATAAGCTGAGCCTCTTATCTAATAAGAAAGACATTAATATTAAAAGAAATGACTATTTATTAAATAAGAAGTAGAATATACTATCTCTTATTAAGGACTAATTAGAACCTCTTTTCCTCTTTACTAAATTATTAGAAGGTAATGCTAATCTTAGAGAAGGCGCTAAAAAGGCTTCTTATAGTTTCTTATAGGAGGTTTTATCTGTTTTTAAGAAGATCCTAGCTTAATTCGAAGAGCTTAAAACTTAGGCTAATTGCAACGCATTTAGGCCTCGTATTTGTTAATTAATTTAGCTAGCTTAGAATACTGCTAATAAGTATTATAATAAGACTAATCTATTAATTGCTTAGAGAGCTTCTTTAGTTCTTTATCCTAGAATAAAGTGAGCTTACTATAAGAAGAATTAGACTACTTATAGTCTATAGGATCACCTGAGAACGTCTAAATTAGACCTTAAACAGCTCTAGGATTCAAGCTACAAATAAGCTAATATAGATACTATTCGCGCGTCTATTTCCCCCCTCTAGAGGCCCTAAGATCTTATATTTAGAGAACATTTTAAATAAAGTAGCGCTATTAACCTCAACTCGCGCTTTACAAGCTAATAGATATTGCAATTAGCTTGATTAATACCTCGTAGAACCTCTAGATAATTGATACGCTATTATGGAGTACTAGCAAATCAAGGAGCAGGAATGGCCTTAGTTAGCTATAATAGCATTTGACTTCTTATCAATTCTAGTAATGAGCTCTAAATGCAAGCGCGTCTTCTTATTATACGCAAAACAGACTACTTCCAAATTGTCTCAGCTGTTAGGAATAATGCTATAGCATTAGGAATGCCTTAAGAACTAGTAGTTAAGGGGCGCAATCTAAATGGGAAGAGCATTTAGGGGTCAACTTATAGAATAATATATCCTCAGTTTGCCCCACTTCAAATTAGTGACTGATTAGTCATGATCCCTCAGTCAGTCAGTTACTACCAAAACATTAGTCAGTCAGCTGCTGCCTTGATCGTAACTGATGACTGACTGACTGACTTATTGGCCAGCCTGTCCTTGGCGAGCATGCCGCCGGCTAACGGGCTGAACGCGTAGAAGTTCATGTTGAGCTTTCGCAGGGGTGTAAATAGGGAGACCTCGGTGCTTCGTTGGATGGGGTTGTAGCCTCCTTGTTAGATTGAAGGTAGAGGATATTTTTCTTGTTTGCAGATGTCGTGGATCTTCTGGACTTCGGCGGGTGAGAGGTTGCTGATGCCGAATTTGGAGAATTTGCCCTCTGAGTACAGCTTCTCGATTGCTCGGCATTGCTCTTCGAGTGGTGTTTCAGGTCGGGGCCGTGTGGATCGTCTTGCTGGGTTAGGGGTTGTTGCTGCTAAAGTGATGAAGATGAGGCACTCACAGATATCAACTTTCTTTTGCCCCAGCGCCTTCAAACTCGCATTGCAATTTGCAATGATCTTCTCTTCAGCAAGACTCTTCGGCGAAAAAGCCGGCGCTTTCGTCGAAATAGCGAACTGCTTGTGCGCTTGTACTTGTCCTAGCAGCTCCTCCGATTTCCATCCCGCATAAACTCGCGCTGTATCCAGCTCTTTGATACCGTGACTTCTCATGCACTCGAGGAACTCTTGGACTGGCGGAGTAGAGGCCATAGATGAGGAGCCGCCGCCGCCCGATGACCCCATCATTCCTACGATGACTTTGACCATTTTGCAGGACTTGAGGGGTGACGTCAAATGGAAGGGAAGTATTTGAGCCAGTTGGATAGCTTGGATAGGGTATCAAGTATATATAAAGAGTTTTGGGTTCTGTTCTGGTTGGAGGTTCCCAGGTATTTATGCTACCTGCTAAACGGGCTCTATGGGCAATCTATTATGTCAGCGGCTAGCTTCAGATCTACTACAAACCATTTAAATAGTAATCCGCGCTTTTAACCAAGAGAGTCTACCATTGGTAAGATTTGATTTAAATAGCGGCTTAAAAAGAATTACTATAAGAGCCCGAATAGGAAATAAACATAAGCGCAGGGGTTGCGAACTGGCGCCTTAGCATTCCGATCGCAGTCTGAGGGATTGAAGTAGATACTGACTCTACTCCGTACCAACAAAGGATTAATGGTAAAAGCGAATACTATTAATAGAACATTTTATTACTTGGTTATAAATAGGGATTATTAATGGTTGGCCCATTAGTAGCAGAGCGGGACTTGCGCTTGCAATAAAAGCGGGGCGTAGGGTAAGCGAGCGCCTCTGTAGGACTACAGTACAAGCAAGGGCGAGGTCAAAGGGGCGCAATAACTTGTTCTTTTGACGACCATGAATTCATTGTGCCAGCGCCTTGTCTGTTTTGTTTGTTTTATTTGTCTGTATGGGCTTGTTATTGCCCACGGAGTTATTTCCGTGAGTAGTTCGAGGCTTAGATGATAGATCGGAAGACATGAAAGCTGTCTCTAAGTCATAACAACCACTTTTGGATTAGCTGTTCTGACTAATAATAACCTTTGCAATTTCAAAGTCTCAAAGGTTATATACTTGGTGTAGAGGGATTGCCATTAGTAGCAGGTAAGTAGCTTGAAAGTGTTTGGGGTCATTTAATGACGCATTAGGGATTCATTTCACGTTCAAGTTGCAACGTCAAAAAAACCAATTTGCATTAGCTGTATAATTAAATGCTTTTTTTGCTTTTTGAATACAAGAGCCTCGTTGCATTGCCTCTTTTATAGCCGGTCTCTGCCCGAACTTCCTTCCGAGACATGATACAGGAGACTAGAAAAATATGTGCGTAGAGGGTGACACCCTGTGCAAAACCACAGTAAAGCCAAAGACCCTAGAGTCTTTCAAAATCGTATGTCTTCCAATGCGGCCGCAGCGGAATTAATAATCTGCTCAAACCAGCGCAGAGGCTATTCCGACAGATTCATAATAGGAATCGTAGTTGGTTGGGAGACACTAGCGTGTTACGTACGCTGCGTTACACAGACCATTGGCAAGAGAACGTTCGAGATATTCCGCTACTTGACAGAGTTTTTTCAACATTAAATCTTTCCCTTCCTCAACTTCCAAACTTCGAATTTTCAACAACCATCTATTCGCCCCAGAACGACAAGTGAGTCCAGCATCTAATACTTTGCACAAAGTGGAGAAATATTTGGTCCTTGGATAGCTAAGATCAAGTGATCTCCAAAGGAGATTTACAACTTCACCCTCCAGCGCGTCACTGCCTCCATCCATATTGACTGACATTCCTGCTTCCTCCAGCGCATCCAGCAGCAAGCCCATACCAGCAAGAAGCGCATTCAAGATGTCTAAGAAACGCGATGAGGGTGAAAGCCCTGTTAAGAAGCAGGCGTCTGAGACAGACTCCGAGAGCGATTGTAAGTATCGAGAGCTCCCCAAGATAAACAAGAGCCAAGGTTGACAATTACGGCAGCCCCTTCTACGAGTCAACAGCCTACAGGCAGTGATGTCAATACAGGTTGGGATCTCACTCCTTCAAGTCCATTCAATTACTGATAAATCAGAAACCACCACCGCAAACCAGCAGCCCCTTGAAGCTGTCGCCCTTCCCGCAGATGCGCCTAGCCAGAACGAAGAGCCTAAACCTCGCCGAGGAGGGAAAGGAATCAAGGTAAGGCAACTATTTATTGGTCTCCAGGTATAGTCTTGGCTAATTTTGGCTTGTAGAATCCCAACAAAGCACCAATCGCTCCCCCGCTCACGAGGTTCTTGCTCAGGGACAACCCTTCAATCAAACCCAAAAACAAGTTCGTTCTTGGCAAACCTGAGCCCGAAGGACTTCGTCTGAGGCTGTATCATTCGGCGACGGGCAAGCGGGTTAGTTTTTCTTTCGCTCCCCCTCCACTCCCCCCGCCCTCGATTTCTTTGTTTCGCATTTGTCGGGGACTTGCAGTCATATGGGGAGATACCAGACGACTAACTCGTTGTTTCTTGCTAGTACACCCACTCCTATTGGGGAAAGGGCACGAAGCCTGTTTATCACTGGAACGATCCAGCGTTTATCAAGAAAATCAACTCATGGAGAGGTCAGGCTATTCGACGCCACTTCATTGGAGATCCAGAGTATGTAATCAAGAAGCGTGCCAACTACACTTGGATGGAGAAGGAGTTCTTTGGACGCAAGCTCAGACGGCACTTCCACAGAAAGAACATCATTCTGAAGGCAGTTGAATACAAAGGGACAACTATCCGGGCGTATGGCAAGGAGCAAAGAAAGAAGCTCATGAAGCTGGAATCTAAGGATTGGAAGGCGTTGGCAAAGAAACACAATCGCTATTTCGAAGGAAAGAACGTCCCAATTGGCGAACCTCGGAAGGGTGGACAGCCTACGAGGAAAGAGTTCGAGATTACAAACCGCAAGACTGTCAGTCTCAAGAACGTCTTCTCTAGGGAACAGCAAGCTGCTATGATTGACGATGTGGTGGAGGGACAATGCAACGAGTTTGGCGCGACTGATTCGGAGAATTCAGATCAAGAGGATGGCGACAATGCTGCCGATGGTGATTCAGATCAAGGGTCTGACGACGAGGACGATGCAGTTGAAGAAGGATACTATAAGGAGGAATCAGATGACGAGGACGATGGCCGACGCCCCGCTTCCAATACCACTGGCGGCATTCCTGTCCAGGTCTATCGGTATTGAACGACTGCCTACCTAGGTAATACATCGCGGTTACTTGTCTGAATTGGTATGGTGTACAAACAAATGGAAGGGCATACCTTCATGATAAATACTTTATTAAGTACAAACAATAACATAATATTAATGTCTATATCTTGGACCTATTATGATGATTTGATTTATCAGTTGGCTAAAAGTTATGATTGCTGAGATTGTAGGCATTCCTAATATATGAACTTGATTAAGGAAGCTATTGCACTCTATTACTCTCAAGAGTATTATTTAGAAGTTCTATAGTTAAGCGCACAATATGTTTGCAACTTCCCAGAGGATCTATGAGCCGGACTAGCTTGTGAAATAAGTTCGGTGGTTGAGGACATTAAGTTAAGTATCAATCCAATCTCAACTTAAATACACCTCTGGAAAGCCTTACTGCAGTTAGGTATTGCAGTTAGAGGTATCTAATAACAGTCAAGTCTTGGTTCTCTTTATTTAACTTGAACTTATACACATTGTTCTATAACTACAACTAGACTTAAAATGTAACTTGTAACAAAGAACATACTGTACACCAAATGGCGCCCAGCAAGGAAAGGCATGCCACTTGCATATAAGTATGCAATAAGTGCAATTACATACCATTATTGATCCAGCGTCATAGAATTGCAATAAAAAGCTATATAAAAGCGGTGCAATTGTGCCATTATCTATGCTTCTTCCTTCATCCTAGAGCCTTCGCCATTCTCCCTCCTTTTCCTAGCCATCTTTGAATCTCTCTGGGGATATCTGGGAAGCGTAGTCGCTGTAGCTTCTAAGCTGCATCTCCTCTTGTAGGTTCGGGAGGTATAGAGGAAGGTTGAGCATAGCAACGAGTACCAATTGGTAGTCTTGAGACTATTTGGCTGTGCGTTCGACGTCTTGTAGGAGGAGTAGAGGGTATTGGCGTGGAAGGAGGCTCGTCATTGCTAGGAGGAGGAGTCTGCTCTTCTTCTTCGATAGGAGGTTACGGAAGTCTGGTAGAAGCGGGAGATTGCCATTGTCGTCGACGACTAGAGTCGTTTGAGTATGCTAGCATACAGTATAGACTATGACCCACCTACGATCTGACTCTGCGTACACCCTAAAGCCAAACAGCATCAAGTGTTTGTTCTAGCAACTCCTATGTGGACAAATAGATTGTGGAAGCAGTAGATGGATACGAGGACTCATATCGAAAGTTTGTCTAACTTGAAAGCCATTTAAGCACGTATAAGAAGTCCTACCCGCGGCCTTGAGAACCTCCCCGGCGATTCGGAAATATCCTTTGTCCCGGCACTCCGATGAGACATAGTCCCTTGTTATCTTGCCCTAAGCCCTTTCACCCACCATATCTATATTAGAACGATCTAGACCCATCTACCATCTACCATCTACCAGGAAGAGCTCAGTAACCCTTTCTGGCTATATCTATGCACAGAACATCCCATCAACTCGTTGTGCATTCATTTGAAGCCTTCCGCCCCTTTCTAACAGTGAACCGCATTGGGGTATCCTAGACCAACTCTCTGTAACTGGTGGACTATGCCCATGATCAGTTGCATCCTTGAATATGATTTGCTCCTATGAACAGAAGACCACTCAAACAGAGTCGTGACTTGAAATTGCACCGTCATAATCAGCCCACTTTTGGTTGTTGGCTGCTTGATAGGGTCCAAAAGCTTCATGTGAATTTACGTCTGAAGAGTGAGCTTCACGAACGGCCAAGGAATCTTGGTCTCAGGCCCCGCACTAGCGTACAGGCAGGGGCCTCTCTCAAAGTATTTAAGGGGACCCTCAGTCAACCCTGGATCGTGAACTCTTTCACAACACCGAGAAGATATCCCGACATAAAAGCAATTTTGCAACACAAGCTCCCCCCATACACAACGACGACGTCTGCTCTTAGTATTAATCAGGCTTGATACGAGACTCTTATCTTTTTCTCCCCGACAAGTCTTTGTTCTTTGTTGCCTCTTTCACCAGCGCGGACATCCTCAACCCTCTAGCAACACCTCTTGCAATTGACGCGTCTCGAAAGACCACCTAGGAGCTCTTTGCAGCGAGAAGCGCAGTCCCGAACGAGACGCGTGCCAGGTCTCTCGACAACCCATCTTCACGGCACCACAAGAGATAAAGGGAAGGAAGTTTATCCTCACAAAGGTAGGTTGCAATTATTCTCTACTGTACAGCTTCACTCCATCTCCTTGCGGCTACTGCTCCCAATAGCCTGCCTCGATCAACCTAGGGTTTCGATTGAGCTGAGACTATTGGGAAAGCACCAGTCGTCCCACCCACGCTCTCGAGCGGTGTTTGACGGCAACCTTTCTGGATGTCTCGCTCACTCTGAATCATTATTTGAACCCCATTCAAACAAGCCTCGAAGGAAGTGGAAGTGGAAGTGGAATGCTTATGTCCTAACTCCGACCTTACAAACTAGCAAGCATAAGGAACGAACTGACGATAGTTCTAGGAAGCCGTCTAACCAAACTAAAACCCCTCTCAAGAGCAAAAGCCAGCGGCATTGCTCAACACCTACCTACAAACAAGCTTCGTCGACACCTTTACTCAGCCACTCGGCAAATCTAGTAGCGAGTATGTACCTGTTTTTCTCTCTGCTTTTCTCTCTGCCTCCCTCGGGTCCCACTTTAATAAGTGAATATGCACTTACCTACAAATAGCGAGTGACACCCACTACTTCCTGAAGACCGATCTATTATCGCGAAGTGAAAACTACTGCTTCTCATCACCGGAACACCTCAACAGCTGAGCATTGCGTACCTATCCAATAGCTCGACTTACTTCACATCTTGCCGAAGATCTACAAAGAGCGGTATGTTCCTTTCTCTTTTCACTTTCTTCTCCTCACTTGAGGAAAGCACCTTGGAAGTGCTTCGAAGCATCAATTATTTCCTCAATTATTATGACTCTTTAGCAAAGAATCACCTGCTTGATGCTTCGATACCAACTGGTGCAGAGCACACCTTCTAGAAGAGTTCATAGCTTGTAGCCTCTCCTTGCCCAAGCTTTACTCTTTTTGTTGTGACAGGGTTGCGCAAGAAGTAAAGAGAGAGACCAAAAAGACACAACAGCTAATTTGACTGAGAATAGATAAATATGACGCGTACAGGAAAAGACCCTGTTAAGGGCGAGGAAGAGAATTCCCCAACTAGACACACACAAGGCAAGGTGCCTTCCAACGGGCCAGGCCAAGCAAATCAAGCCAGACACCACCAAGCTCCGACTGGGCCTCAGTACATCGCAAGCGGCTTGCCTTCGACTCGTCGCCAAAACGGACAACTGTAAGTTCATCCAAAGCCGTTTCTTCATGTGATCTTGTTGGACTAATATCTTTTCAAGGGCGCCAGCACCACTCGGACGCGGAAACCAAGCCCGAGCAACTTCGAGCATGGCTGCAGCTCCAGCCCCAGCTCCAGCTCCGAATGCAACTGCTCGTGTAACACAGAACACGGTCAACGGCAGTGCCTCTTCGGAAAACCCCAAGAAGCGCAAGGCTTCTTCGTCGATACTGGCTACGGGTAGAAATGGTGCAAAGGGGCCCAAGACTAGCAGCAAGAAGCGCGTTGCTGGGGTAAGTGTTCATCTTCTAGTGAACAGGGATATCCACTGGAGAGAAAGCGCTTTGGCTAATACTTCCGCAGAACATCCAGAAACACACACCTTACACTCCCCCCGGTACGATATTCAAGTGGAAAGACAACAAGCACATCCCAACCACCAATCCTTGTATCTTGGGAGTACAAGGACGACGTCGCGACATGACGCTTCCAATGGTAGATACCAATGGAAATAATTTCACGTATAGATGGCCTCACCGAAACCAGATGGACTGGAACGACAAGAAGCATATCGCTGGGGTTCACAAGTGGCGCAAGCAGCTCATCGACCGACGACTGGGCGCAATCGACCTGACCATCCCGAAGACCACCCGCCCTCACTGGACCGAGCGAGAGCAGGCGTCAATCCAGTCCCTCATGAAGGTCCGCTACGAGGAGAAAGGCGATTTGCTCCTTCTGAAGGATTTTGAAGAGATCACCGAAGAGCACAACCGAACCTTCGAGGGTGTGGAAATTCGAATTGGCGAACGGACCCCATCGGGGTTGAATAGCAATGGAAAAATGTCCAAGGGGAGCATCGTCAAGATAGCTCACGTTTTGGGTCGGAGAACTGCATATGCGGTATACTCGCAAGCCCAGCGCTGGAAGGGGGGCATCGAGTATGTCAGCAGCCAGGGCGCTCGATCTGGCAATGCCAATGCTGGCCGAGAACCCTCGGTAGACCCGGTCTTGCCGGCAGAAAATCTGCCCGCCAGCGAAATCGAGAATGACTACACGGAGGGATATCTGGATAAGAATGTCCCGGGTGATATGGACAATACCCTGTATCACTCTGATACCTCGGAGGAGGGTGATGCTGGCGAGGAAGATGATGAGGAGGAAGATGAAGACGTGAAACCACTACATGGTCACGGAGGCGATTTCGACGCCCACCTCGAGGACTCTTCCGACGATGAAGATGAGGGACGGAGACCTGCGAGCAACCAGACAGGCGCGCGCCTTATTCCTGCGTGATAGCTGGTTGCCATCGGAGATGAAGCATCGGCGGGTCACCGCGAGGTGTGTGATTCTGCAGAGAGATTCTACATTGTACACTCGCCCATTGTCCGTTGTCCACCGCCCTCCTATGGCCATCAGCTCCTGACCCGGTGTTCCGTACTCGCACAATCCCGCTATGCCACCCGCCGTCTATCGACTTGCCTTTTCCATCGGCCATTGACCTGCTCTTAGTGTGGAGGTGCGTCCGGAGCATTCATTCATCCTCGAAAACCGCTGGCTTGCGGCTTTTTTCGTTTCCTATGTTTATAGAACAGCCCACTCACTTTCTTCCTTACCACACAAAAGGCCCACTCCAGTATACATACCTCTTTGACAACATCCAGAAATGGGAAATGGGAGTGAGCCACCTCATTATTGTCATTTGGTTCTGTCCTTAATCCTGCTAGGACGTTCGCTCGTTGTTTGGAACATCTTCGAAGTCACTTGTATTCCGACGCTTTCTGTTTTCATATATTCCGTCGCCGAAGTTGATATAGGTGGGCGGATCACTTTTCGGAGTTCCCCGGGAACGGAGGGATATGATTCCTTTGTCTTCATGAGCACAGACTGTATATAATTAAAAAGCAAAATAACGTATCAATTAATAAGTCCTTGATCCCGCACAGTGACCATATATGACGGCTAACAAGTTATCCGTGTACACGGATAACTTGTGAAAGGAGAGGGGGCAAGCGGGGGTTTCATTCACTGGACGTTGTATTGGTATTCACAAAGCGAGACATGTAAGTGGATCATATATATAAACGTAAGAGGAAGTCATTGGTATGCAAGATATCTTGGTATTGTGCTCATGAGGTACACTTGCCGGAGCGGCGGAATCCGAAGTGTCGTTGATTTTGAATTAGCCGCTAGT
>QGMG01001098.1:0-12463 GCA_007825325.1 Lachnellula cervina
CTTTGGCTTTTGGTCTCGGTCTCGGTATCCGTTTGTTTGGAAGCTTGGGTGGAGATTGGGGTTTCATTTTCTGTTGGAGGTGGAGGTGTTTGGGAATGCGCTGGGTTGGTTTGGGTGGTTTGGGTCGTTGTTATGTTGAGTTGAGGAGGAGGATGAAGGTTTGAGAATGGAAATGTGGTTTGGGTTGAGAGGTGCTGTAGCTAGGTGGGAGAATCGAAGGGAGGAGGGTGGGTACGTACCTACATGTTGATATTCAATGACAGGTGGTGAATTTACAAGATCAAGACGTTCGTGGGCAGGAATGGCGGGATTCACAATCCAAAACCTGTGGGCAATCAGTTAACTTGAAAGCTAGAGGACTTCTTACAAGCTAGAGGGCTTTTACTGCCCTTCGAGAACAAATATGAGGCCTGAATACGAGGCATAAGATGGAGGAGCTTAAATGGCTATAGTCACTGGAACCGGGCTAATTGATAAAGGTGGTTTTTTTCGCAGGACTACATATGCCAATATCTCATTTCCAAGATATCCAATTTCTATGTAAACCAACCCTGGACCTTCTTCTTCCAACCCTGTGCATGTACCTCAGGCGTCTCGTTCGCAAGCACAACATCAATACCCGTATACAAATCCACTTCCATAGATGGAATAGCCCACTTCTCGCGCCAATGGAAGGCTTTGTGAACAAAGTAAATGACCAAGAAGATGGGAATGCCCACATAAGCGGTCAAGAAGCTAGACGCAGTGAAGCGACCTGGGAAGAATACATCGAAGCCGTTGATCAGGGTTAGGATGGTAAAAGCTACCATGGCGATCCAGGCACCGACCGGTTGCAGGAAGGAACGGTAGGGAACGTCGCTCTTGTCAAGACTTTGCGCATGGGCAGCTTTTCTGAATCGAATGTACACAATACAGCAGCAGATCCAGGAGATGAATCCCGAAGTATTTGTCAAGTTAACAAACCATCCGAAAACGACGGAGCCACTGCTAGCACAGTTCAAATATGCGAGGGGTGAGAACAGCGCTGCGGCAATGACGGCCATGTATGGAACACCCTGCTTTGTGCACCTGGTGAAGATCTTGGGCGCATTTCCTGCGACAGCGAGGGAGTACAGCGAGCGCGAGGACATGTAGAGGAAGGAGTTTCCGGAACTCCATGCAGAGGTAATGATAATAGCATTAATGACGGATCCAAGACCTGAGATACCTGCATCTGCGATACCGACGACGAAAGCAGAGGACTTTGCGCCAACGCCACCGTCTGTAAGACGGGCGTCGTTGAATGGGCAGATGACACCGATTGCGAGGACAGAGCCAATATAGAAGAATACGAGACGGTAGAAGTAGCGCTTTGCGGCTTTGGGAAGATTGCGGCGGGGTGATTTCATCTCTCCTCCGGTGACGACCAGTAGTTCAGGGGCGAAGGTCTATAAATGTTAGCATTCGGGAGACCAGAAGAGCAAGAGAACTGACGAATGGGAAAGCACTAAGTACCACCACTTCCACAAAAGCGATGAAACGACCCGTCTTTCCAGGACGAAGGAATTCGGTTGTGGCTCCAGGATCCTTCCAGTAATGGAAACCTAAGATACCATGTTGCTTTGCTAGAATTGAATTAGCACCAACCCTACTTGGTAAATCAGGATTGACTTACGTCCACCACCCCAGAATAAAATGAATGACAGGATCAGGAGACCAATCATCATGAACACCTTGAGAGAGGCAAACCAAAACTCGGTCTCTCCATAGAATTGAACTGGAAGAATGTTCAATCCCACAATGACGATAATGAAGACCGTAATCCAGACGGCAATATTGACAGGCGAGTTCCAATAATCAATGACTAATCCAGCTGCAGTTATTTCATATGGAACCAGTATGCCCAGTGAATAAAAATAGAGCCAACCCATGGCGAAACCAAGACTATTGGATACATTTCTGTGACCGTAATAGCTCATGGTACCACCGCTGACTGGCAGGTAGGCGGCGACCTCGGTGATGGCGGTTACGACGAACAAGACGAGGACACTGAGAAGCATGTATGCCATGAGAATGAATAACGGGCCGCCCTTCGCAAGTGTTCCACCACTTCCGACAAAGAGACCAGTTCCTGCGAGGCTGTTAGATAAGCTTGAGAGGAACTGAGTAGAACAACTAACCAATGGTCCCACCAAGAGCAATCATTTGGGCATGGCGAGCCTTCAGCCCTCTCTTCGTAGTCTCTACCGTCCCCTCCTCGGTATCATGGCGATTTGCCTCAGCATCCAAGGAGGAACCCTTCTCATCGGTGTAGGTAGGAGCGGACTTGTCATCAGACAAGCCCATATGATGGTTGGTATTCATGATGAAATGAATGTACGAGCCTTGCTTTTGGTAGGAAAGCAAAGGTCAAAGACAGCAAAGCAGATGTAGATGTAGATGTAAGGTAGAGGAGGGGACATGAGGGGACATGCATGGGGGGAAGGATTATTATATTACCCGGTCCGGTGTAAAATGAGTGGCAGAGGCAGTGTGAATTGGAATATTTGTATGTCGGGCGATAAGAACAGTCGGCCTTGCCGTCATTCTATCGTGAAAGTAACCTTGCCATTGCTCCCCCGGTCAGCCTGGGCCAATGCCAAGCCAAACCAAAGTGAATGCCATGAATATATTCACAATGCTAGCGGTATAGTATCAGCCACAGATAGCAACAGGCCAAACCTAGAGAGGCATATAGACCCGCCATTCGGGAGAAGGTGCCACTGAGAAGCCTTCTAGAAGCTTTGAAGCTGTTGATGGAAAAGTCGAAATGCGGTAGTGGGAACTTGGTAGATTACAGAACTGGCCTGACGGGCGTAGGCAGGACCATGCTAGGTTCTGGAGCTCTCCTTTCAGCTCCTGTCCCGTCCATAACGCCAGAGCCCTACACTGTATGTACCTAGAAAGCGTTACTTGCATGCAGGCAATACCTTAGTGTACTCTGTACGTGCCACGGAGTATCTCCAGTCCCTAATCTCTCTCCAATCTTGGCTTGGAACACGACGTCTAGATCCTGGAAGATTGGGGACTGGGGTGTCCGGACTGACATGGGTACATCCCACCTCGATAAGGGGGGCCATCGCCTCAAAGTAGTGTTGATATCTAAACACTTATTATTATTCTGGGGCCAAGGCTGGGCCGCTGGGTTAAAGGGTTTCCTATCTTCAGAAATGACGACTCACAAACAAACGTAAAGATTAAACTATCAGCTCACCTTGATATCAATCTGATAAGGGGCGTGTTATCTCGGTGGTGATGATAACGCAAGAGACGTAGGACGGTTGGCGTAGGCGTGGCGTTTTGAACATCACACCACACGATTCAGCTTACTTCTCGTGATTTGGGTGGGGCTTTCTCTCAAACCTGGTGCCTTCCCAACCACCCCATCCCCCCCAATCATCGCTATGTATCTCAGATTCTCCCACAGGATAGTGGTATAATCACGTGTTTTTTTTTTTTCAAAAGTCCATCGTCTCACTCTGATCTTAAACATGTTTTAGTGGAAAGCGCTTAAATTATAGAACAAAAAGGGTCCCAATTGACTTCCTAAGTAGGAAAAATATCGAGTCACGAGTGTAAGCCGTTGTTAACCGTGACACCTAGACAACGTCAACGTCCAAGTCGGCACAGCATCTACTGATTCGGTAGCACCACATCATAGCTTTGGCTTTGAAATCTGGATGCCTGCATATACCGATTCTCGGCTTGTCTGTAGAAATCGCAGATATGGTGATACTGCATTCCGTTGTGTCATCCTCCTCGTCACTCTTTCTCTAGTACTTGAAGAATAGGAGCGGGTGTACTCCGTAGTACAGTACAATACAGTGCACAAGATATATCTTGGAATAGGTACAATGTTACGACGAGCGTTTTCTTCCAATCTTATTCTAGGAAAGGAGGTATCGGAATTCAGGAAACTGCTAGACTTCACAGAGATATTCCTACAAATTCACCAATCAAATCATCCCCCCTCAACATAATTCTTCAAATCATTCGCCCAATCTTCGAACCTCGCAGCAATATCACCCCTGGTCCCATTCCACTGCAGCAAATACGCAACCGGCCCTCCAAAAGTCCCCCAAGCTTTATACTGTGTCTCGACCGCTCCACTCTCCGACATCACCTCTACAAGTTCCTGTACCCTCTCCACTCTCAGAACCCAGTCCCCGCCAGGTATTCCAATAGTCTTCCACACAATGCACCAGCCATCTCGCTCTTCCACTCGCCCCCTTTTCTCTATCTTGTCAATGGAAATAATGTTATGATCGCTTGCCGAGAGCGTGGGGTCGTTATCCTTCAGTTTATTGTGGAATCTGGCAACTGTTCCGACTTCCAGTTTCGTAGATGTTGATGTTGATGTAGATGTAGGAAGGGATGAGACGATGTCAACGCGAGGTACGAAGGTATTCCATTTGGGCCAGGTAGAGATGTCAAGACTCGCCTCCAGGACCACGGATACAGGCGCGCAGATGGTGGTTGTCGTCAAGACTGTCCAGAGACCATTCGTAGGGTACGTAGGGGTTCCAATGGAGTCCACAATTCTTGACCCTGTCGAAGTTGATTTTGGGGACTTTTGTATACCTGTTGCGGCAGCCATGTTTGAAATACATTCTTGGTATGGCGGGGTAGCGTATCTTATTTATAAGATGCGATGCGCGAGGCTACGATGGAACTTTACCTACCTTAGGTATATGAAGAAGAAGATCTTCCTCGGATGGATCTGACTGTTAGCCATTTCGGGAAACGTTCGAAGAATTAGAGTAATTAGGTTCAGCCGATCCCTAGGGTTCATCATCATGTCTATCGACTCGACTCCTACCCAAGAGCATCACTTTGTACATCTACTTGCATGAACGAATACATCTCCAGAGACAAATTCGCATGTACGTTATCAAGTCCCTCAAGACGAAGAGGTATCAAGTACATCACTATGATCCTCCCTGATGTCTCTCCAACGCCAGCAACATGCTTCCCCTCCAACCCATATCATACAAGCAGACTCTGTAGCCCGTGACCCTCCCTTTCCTTGTATCCATTACTATGCACCGCCCTCTCTCTTGGCATACTCGTCCTCGATCCTCTCCTCATACAGCCTATCTGCTTCTTCCTCAGCCTCGGTTTTCGTGTGCGATGTCGTATTTGATACTGTTTGGGCAGCGCCGGAGGTTGGATTGGGGGAGCCTGGAGTTGTATTGGATGGGTTGGATGGCTTCTCGCCAGCACCTGTTGCGCTTGGCATATTGACGACTTGGTGTGAAAGGCTTCTATTTGTTTTTATGAATTGTTGATATTCGGAGGTTGGGTTGGGGAGATGCGGGGGAAGCTGACTTTATCCCCTCCCTCGTGTGGCGAATGCTACGTGCTGTGGCGCAAGCTTGGCCTTCGTAAGCTTCGAGTCAACTGAGACGGTCTCATTATCCGGCGCGAAACCCCACAATTCAGCACTATCAACCACTAAAACAATGGGCATTGGATAGTACGTCAGATTCTTCTTCTACCAGTTGCCATGTACTAACAGATTGTCGCCGGCAGTATATGGGACATCTTGGAGGAATATGAAGAGATTAGAAACATCGCCGACTTTGCGGCTGAGAGTCTTGTAAACGAGAAGCGGCCTTTGCGTATAGCCGTCGATGAACCATACTGGAGATACAAAAATGTCCAGCCTCAAGAAGCGGAGGATATAAAAAGGAGTAAGAATTGTTTCTTCGATATGATTCCTTGAGTACTCCGTACTACTTGACTACTGTAGGCTAACTTGCGGGACGTACCACATTAGAACATCCTGGCGCAAACCCAATTGAAAAGAACACGTTATATGTCCTCCTTAACGTTTTACACCGCGGGGTTCAACTTGTCTTTGTCTTTGATGGACCTGGCCGGCCGGAAGAAAAGGGTCGACGACCATTTCAGGCCGAAAACGAGCAAACTCTTCTACTGAGAGAATTGCTGGACAAGCTCGGTATCGTTTGCTGGGATGCTCCCGGCGAAGCTGAAGCTGAATGTGCTCGTATGCAAATGCTTGGTCTCGTCGATGCTGTATGGACCGAAGAAGCTGGTGCTTTTATGTTTGGGAGCGATGTTGTGATCAAGTTCCACTACGATGCCCCGAAAAGAAAGAACAAGGATTGTTTCAAAGTCTACGACCTTAACAAAATCCAAGAGATCGAGCCATGTCTCAGTCATGAGAGTTTCCTATTGCATTCGGTCTTGACCGGAAATGACGAGAGGTTCATGGATTTGAAAAACATTGGTAGAGACGAGTTTCTCGTAGCTGCTCAAAAACAGTTGGGTATCTCTCTGTGGACTACGAGTTCGTCTAGTATTCTGGAATGGAGGGATAAGTTTGTGGTTCATCTCAAAACTTGCGGGATCGATTCCACTTTACCACGAAACTTCCCGAGCTATCAGAAGGTCAATGATTGCAGGTCGCCACTCGTTTCAAGTTATCCGATATTGATGGACGCATTTTCAGGCACTTGGGTAAAGCCAATTGACGAGGAAGCTTTACAGAACCTGCTCGTCGAAAAGTTTCTTTTCGGTGCGAAGGACTATGTAAAGTGGATCGTTCAACTTTTAGTGGTGAGAACTCTGGTGAAGGAGTTTACCAAAGAATCTACCGAAGCCAGTGACAAAAATAATGGCCAGGAACAAAACAGCGAATGTTACGAGCTGAGGCTGGCTTCAAGCCGTCCCAAAATGTCAAAATCACCTAGCCTTTCAAACGCAACGTTCTTGGTCGCTGCTGCGACGACGGTAGATCTTACGGCGTGGGCAGAGGAAAATAACAAACATGCCGCGAAGGAATACATCGTCCCCGAAAGATTCACAGTCAGAACTCTGCGCTGTCTTCTCGAGCAGGCTGAGATTTCTCAGCCAGAAGCGGGCGAGAGCCCCAGAGCTCAACGAACGCCTGCCAACTCTAGATCGTCCGCCAGTGTTCCCAGGAAGCGACAGCAGAGTCCCGAGCTAGGTGCAGATGCCAGCCCCTCGAGAGCTCCCAAAAAGCCTAAAGGGAAGGCACCTATTCGTAACTCGATAAGCGACTTCTTCCAACGACAGCCTCCCGTGCCACAGCTCCCAGAGGGTTCTCAAATCGCTTCGCTATCTATGCAAGCCAAAGCTAAAGCACCGGAGGATCCAAAGCAAGCCGAGACGTCAAGCAGACAGGCAGCCCTGAACTTGAACGTGAGCAAAGCTCATATTTCCCATCCTTCGTCTCAATCGACTGCCAGCATGTCGATTCTACAAAAGATCCCACCTGCTATGAGTGACTCGGGAAAGGGGGCTCGAGATGTATCTCCAACTGCAGGCCCTTCTAGGCCGCCGCAAGCCTATCGAACAAGTTATATGGACCTTACTAGCGAAGAAGATGTTTTCCGTCGCTTTTCTTAAGGTTTCGGGGTATATGAATTGCTAGATGAGTGAGTATGTTATCGGCGTATGGAGTATCTTTGATGGATTTCTTGAAGGACTACCCAGTCTTGCCTTTTTCGACCTGACCTAACGGACGAAGGGCTGGAAAATACAAACATCAAGTTGAGGTAATTGGGTATCTTCTCTTAGAAGACTTTGGTTCTAGACATGTTTCTTGGTTGTGGTTTTGCCATTTGAGAACTGGAGTTTTGGGCACCGACATATCTACCTTTCCAAGGCTAGACTTGGTACTCTCGTTGTTGAGAAGTGATTTGGTTGTCGCTTGTCACGTGGATTGCTCACTTGGTTGGGTACTTTTGGTTTATGAACGAATAACGAATAACGAATCTAGTAATTTAACAGCGTATAGTCGTTTCTTTACAGCCCCTTTTTCGGTTCAATCAATCGTCCCCGGCTTGGTATTTTCCAAAATCAGATCTTCAATCTTATCGCACCGAGGATTATTTTTGCATGAAGGACAGCTTTTCCCACGAGCAGACGAGAGACGACATTGCTCGAGAGAGCAGGTAGCGAATCGAAGAGTATTAGGGGCTTGGTCAGAGGTTTGTTGCATGATTGTCTTCTCCCGCTTGAAAGCTCTATTGTTCCCTTTTCGTATCTTCTGGAGACTGGAACGACTCTCCATTGCAGGCTTGAAAAGAGGAAACACGAGTACGGATTTCGATTGGCTCTGGAGTTTGGCACGATGTGCAACAAAAAAACAGAACAGGACCACATCTACGCAGACAGACTCAATTGTACTTGATCCTTCCCACTCTGAAACCCCCGGAAAGCTAGAGTCAACCGCAGCGACATCTCATCTCACATTCGAAAAACTACCGGTATTCGAGTACAGTAGCGATCCAGAGAATGTTAACCTAGATGGAACCTGAAGTTTCTCCAGATCCAAATCCAGGTACTCAAATTGTTCTTCTCCACTCGGCGATGCCGTCGCCGTCGCCTATGATATCTACCTAAGCACTAACAATTGGCTGTGTGACTCGGATATGATAATAATTGTGGATAGCCATCGGGTTTGGCAATCGGACCCCTTATCTTCAACCCCTCCCCCTCCCCTCCCCTCGGCCAACCCAACATGCAAGGCTAGATAAACCTCTTGAACCTGCATGGTGCATATCCAGCAGATATGCCATGCCATATTGCCACATGTCTTCTCCAGAAGATCTCGACCTGGAAAGCATCGTAGCCTGGCTGCACCAACTCGCATTTCCAGAAAACACCAAGAAAAGACTATTGCAGGGTACATCCCAGGCCAATCTTCTCCACGGTGCGTTAGTGCGCCCCGAGGTAGTGGGGGACAGAGCCGGGCCGGGGTAAGACTCGAGGAAGGAATACGATGCATTTTTCTTCGATGCTCTTCCCCAGAATCAAATTCCAATTGGGAGCTCCTTCCAAGTTGGCGATAGTCTCTGCGTTATTTATCTGACTTCTTCTCTCTCCCTTTTGATTTCGTTCTCTATCGCTCTGCAATTGGCATTCGATCTTCTTAAATTCTTGGAGGGGTAGAAAAACTCACGTCCATTCTCCATCCTCCGACCGCCAGTCTTAATTTGCCCACAATGGCCTCTTCAGGCGTCGATATTCCTGGTTCGGCCCTGGCAGAGTACGAGGTTGCAGCTGCTGAGAAGGAAAATGTGCAATACAGCAAAATGATGCACGAAGCACCCAAAGTCCAGTCGCCCAATTACCAGGACTCCGACTCGGTCGAAATCAATGTTTCCTACGACTCGACTCATCGACAGCTTCGCCCAAGACACATCCAGCTGATTGGTATTGGTGGCACAATTGGAACTGCTCTGTATGTGTCAATTGGACATGGATTGCTCAATGGTGGGCCCGGTAGCTTGTTCTTGGCTTTTACAATCTGGTATGTTGATCCTGGCGAGCAGCGTTTAAAGGGCAGAGTACAAATGAAGTTTTCCACGCCTCCGCAAAACCAACTCCACTCAATATAAATGATTTAGGTCTCATGCAATTATGTGATAGGTGTACATTTATTCTGGCCGTTACGAACGTTAGTGATCTGCCAACGCGCCGCAGCCCAAAGCATCCTCTAGTATGTGCTACTAATAACTCCGTTTAGTGTATGAGTGAAATGGTCACCTACTTACCAATCAGTTCGCCATTTATTCGATTTGCTGGCCGCTATGTTGATGAGGCTTTCGGGGTTGCTGCCGGTTACAACTTCTTCATTTTTGAGGCGGCTCTTGTCCCTTTCGAAATTGTCGCATGTAATGTGATTATCCACTACTGGTCCGACATTGTACCCCCGGGTGGCGTTATTGCAATTGTTGTTGTTCTCTATGCGTGGGTATTCATGCTTTCTTGGAAGCCCCAAATCTAATCTTGGAATTAGGATTATCAATCTCTTCGCTGTAAAGTGGTATGGAGAATCAGAATTTGTGAGTAACTACTCGAAAGTGCTTAAAATTCCTCTAATTGCTTCCAGTGGCTCGCAATGGGCAAAGTCCTCCTAATCGTCGGCCTCATTATCTTCACATTCATCGCCATGGTTGGAGGAAACCCTCTGCATGACAGATTTGGCTTCCGATACTGGAACACACCTGGCTCGTTCGCAGAGCTTTACAAGACTGGAAGTCTGGGCAGATTCCTAGGCTTCCTACAATGTCTCATCCAAGCCTCGTTTACGATAGCTGGTCCAGATTATGTATCCATGGCGGCAGGAGAGGCCGAGAATCCCCGGAAAGTCATGCCAAGAGCCTACAACAGCGTCTTCTACCGTCTCACTGCATTCTTCGTACTCGGAAGTTTGGCAGTAGGAATCCTTGTGCCATACGATGACAAGGAGTTGACAGCTGCTTTCAAAAACGGTCTTCCAGGAGCAGCAGCTTCTCCATATGTTGTTGCCATGAACAGGCTGAAGATCAAGATCCTCCCAGATATCGTCAATTCTATGGTCCTAGCATCCGCCTTCTCCGCTGGAAACAGTTACGTCTACTGCGCCAGTCGATCGCTCTACGGTCTAGCTCTTGAAGGAAAGGCGCCCAAAGTCCTCAGAAAGTGCACCAAGTCTGGGGTCCCCGTCTACTGTGTCGGCATCACGCTCGCTATTTCCCTCTTGTCGTTCCTGCAAGTCTCCAACAACTCGGCCATAGTCTTGAACGTAAGCAAAACTGGCTCTTTGATTTTACCCTACCCTCTTCTATTACGTTTCGTCTCATGTACTCTTACTCCTCCTATAAATTCCCTGGACTGGGAATATAAGCTCTATCTACTCCCGAAACCGTCTTGAATAGGAAATAACTAACTCCCCCGTGTTGTAGTGGTTCGTCAGTTTGGTTACGGCCAGTCAGCTGATCAACTTCTCCGTCATGGCGTTTACGTTTATCTGCTGGAAGCGGGCTTGTGATGCGCAGGGCCTTGATCGGAACTCGCTGCCGCATAAGAGCTTCTGGCAGCCTTTCAGTGCTTATTATGCGCTGACTGGTTGCTTCATCATGACTTTTGTTGGTGGGTATACTGTATTCCTGCCAGGTACGTCCCATGACTTGCCCCCCAAATATCTGGACTCATGGATATTCTAACACCTTCCAAGGCCAGTGGGACGTCCCCACGTTCCTCTTCTCCTACCTGATGATCGGCGTCTTCCCCGTCATCTTCGTCAGCTGGAAACTCCTGAAGAAGACCAAGTGGCTGAAGCCGCATGAAGTGGTGCTTCGAACGTCCGAGGTCGATGATATTGAAGAGTACACGCGGAACTATATCGAGAGGGCTCCGAAGACTAGATGGCATGGTTATGTTGATAGGATATTCTCTTGAGGTCTGAATGGGGGATGATGAGAGACGAAATGGTGAAAAATGGGGTAATTGTCGGGACAATTATTATAAGGGGACGATGCTGCCGCGCGCAATGGTCATAGGACCTTGGGATGACTAAGCCAAGGAGCATTGCTGACTAAGCGGGAGGGCATATCCTTCCAGCTTCCGCAGCATAGCTAGAACCTCCTCTCTATGCATTAATGAAACTATAAAGAGAATCATTACAATGCTACACTAGTATATACAAATGAGAGAATAGTGATCACCCTATAATACTAATACTAATTAGTAATTACTTTCACGAGAAAGAGCTATAGAGAAGCTAGGTGTTATTTTATAAAAGAGATAAAGGAGAAGATACTAGCAATATTAATAGTTATAACGCGTCTTATAATACGTTTATTGCTTCTAGTGATATTAATAGTTATAATAAAGCAGTTATATAGCTACGCCCTATACTAGAGGAAGGAGATAGGAAAACTATCTAGCCTTCTAAACTTCTAGTAATATTAATAGTTATAATAAAGCGTATCTATTATATAGAATAATACCTTAATTACAATCCTAGTAATATTAATAGTTATAATAGAACCTATAAGAATAACCCCCTTTATACCTCTTTGCTAAGTAGCTATAGCTCAAGAGAATACAAATCTCTTTCCTTGAAATTAATAAGATAATATTCATTCCTAAAAATGAAGATCCCTAAAAAATACTATAACTAAATCAATCTAGACAAATAGGAAAACGAGCTAGATATTACAAATAAGAAGAGTTTAATAAAGAAGATTATTAGCAGATAGATTATTTATAATATAAAGGGATAGAAGAGATTAGATTATACTAATATTAAGTTATAGAAGAGATTTTAAAACAATTTTATAGAATAGACAATAGAGACATTTTTGAAAGGTAACGCTAATATTATTACAAATCTATAAGACTTCTTATAAGAGTATAGAGTATATATTTAAATAAATAGAGGAAATTGTATTTCCTATAAGCTTTATAAGGTTCTTATAGAGAAAGAAGCCTATAAATAGATGCTAGATAAGGTAGCGAAATAGTAATCTAAAAATAAGCTATTCTATTTGCAAATAAATAAAGATCTAATATATATTGATTTTAATAATACGCTCTCTAATAATAGCTTATTATAAGCATTTATACAAAATCGAATATAAAGAAATAGCATCTTAATACTATTATAAGTGTTAAGCCCTATAAC
>QGMG01001099.1:0-12465 GCA_007825325.1 Lachnellula cervina
GCAAAAGATTTTATACTATAAATAAAATTATATAAATATATACTTAGTTAGCCGAGGTCTAGAGATTAGTTCCGAGACCTTTATATATTTATATAATATATATAGCCTCCACTATAGTACTTTAGAAAGTGGATCTAATCAAAAAGTATAATCTTATACTTAATCTAATAATAAGATTTAGTTAGTATTATTTAATATATTAACTCTATAAGAATTATTAATAGAGGCACTTCTACTTTTATATAATACACTTTCTAGTTTAGAAGTGTTTTTTAAAGTTAAAAGTCTCTTAGTTATAATAGGATTATATACTACTCTTAAGTCTTAATTCTTAAACTCTTTCTTAAGAACTAAAAGTAGTGTATTATCTTAATTTAGAAGTATAACTCTCTTCTTTATAGACTTTATTTACTTAATAGAGTTTTTCTTATATAGTTTTATATACTTAATAAATGCTTTAGTATTCTAGAAAGCATTATACTTCTCTTTTATAACTTCTACTATTCTATATAGAATTATAATAAGTTAGCTAACCTAATACTTATCTTTAGAAAAGTAGAGCTTTAATTTATTAAATATAATATTCCTTATAATAATTACCTAATTGAGCTAAGGCACTTAGATTCTATAGATATTAGAAGTATAATAACCTATTAGATATCTAATATAATCTTAAGAAATTGTTTTAAATACTCTTTTATTATATTCTATCTTATAGTTCTTAATAAGAAAGTAGACTTTATAACTATACCTATAGATCCTATTCTAGTCTAGTCTAAGATCTATTATAAGATATATAACTAACTATAGATTATACTAGTAGAAGTATTATCTAAACTATAAATCAAGTATCTTATTAGGCAACTTTATATTATAAGCTAGTAAAGAGCTTTTATTATAAAGAAAGACTATTATATTAATATATTCTAACTAAAGTTCAATTAGTAGATTTGTATTCTTATATATAGTAATAGATTTTAGAATAATTATACTATTTATACTTTTAGCTCCTTTATTAGATTTATAAGTATAAGATAGTATAAGTTTAATCTTAATACTACTCTTATTATACTATTACTTATATTTAGTTATTCTATTAATTACAATTACTACTTTCTTTTAGTTATGCTTAAAAGCATAAATTAATAGCTTATAATAATAATAAGTAAACTTTTTAAAGTTCTAAAGTACTCTTAAGATTATTAGTTGTGTTTTATTAAGTAAAGATTACTTATAAAGCTTTTTACTATACTTGCATTTTATTAAAATCTTCTATTTTATACTTATACCTTTCGGAAAGTTAAAGAGATTCTAAAACACTTACTAGAAGAGTTATAATAAGTATTAATAGATAGAATATTATAAGACTACTTATTTTATATAAGCTATTATATAAAATTAGTATTACACTCGTATTAGGCCTTTAATAATCATATTATAAGCTTTGCTAATAAGTTTATATAAGGCTTTAGAACTAAGGTGTCTAGCTTATATATACTATAGCTTAGCTAAGTTGCTTTATAGTTAGAAATAGTTCTAAGAATAATAGTATTTAGGTTATATTTTCCTTTTTATTATTAGGGCTATAATTATTCTTAGATTAGTAGTATATAATTTAAGTAGTATATTAGAGTAATAGAATAAACGCTTATATTTAAAGAAAACTAAATTAAACTTTCTTTAAAGGGTTTTTATAAGTATATTCACTTTTATATTCTTTATATAAAGCGTATAGTTATAACTATAGAACTAAACTCTAGTCTTATAAAAATAAGCTTCTAAAATAATATTTATATAAAAGTTCTTTATTATAATAATCTCTATTAAGATTAGATCTCTTATTTCTTTAAAGTAATCCTTTAGAGTTTAGTTATTATATCTCTTAACTAGTAGCACTAATATTTCTATTTTAATAGTGTTCTTAAGATTAGAATACTTGAAAGTCCTTTTATTAAGTATTATAACTATATTAATAAGATGCATTACACTATAGTTATTAAGTAAGATATTTTAATAAAGAGAATAGATATTAAAGTCTATACTTAAGAGTATTAAGTAGATGCTTATACTAAGTTTATTAAGAAGATATATAAAAGCTAGATTAATAAGAGAAGCAAAAGTCTATCCTATAATAGAAGCGCTATTAAGGGTGTTTCTAGAACTACTAGAAGTGAATCTCTAGTTAATTTTATAAAGCTTCGACTTAAGAGAAGCCTATTTGCTCTTATTAATATAAGCTTATATTACTTTTATATAATTAGAAGAGATACTTAAAGTATAATTATTAGTTATACTATAGATCTTATAATCTCTTATAAGAGCGAGTTTTAGCTTTATATAAGCATTAGAAGGCTAGTAATATATTCTGCCTTTATACTTATAAGAACACTTATAAGAAACCTTTTCTAATTTATCTTTTCTATTAGAAGAGCTTAGTAAGTTAGATTATTCTTCTAGTATAATAAAAACTGCGCCTCTACTATTTAATATAATAGAAGATATATTATTAATAAGTTCTAAGAGGATCTTTCTATATTAGTATAAAGTAAAGCTTATAAGACTAAGTTTCTTATTTATAATCTAAGTAGTAATCTTACTAGTAGCTTATTCTAAAGTAATATACATCTAAATAGCTCTAAGAAAACCTCTTACTACTAATAGACTTTAGACTTCTAAGAGATTATACGCCTTAGCTTTAAAGTAGAGAGAGTATTACTTCTAATACTAGTAGACTAAAAAAGTAGTACTTATAGCTTTCTTAAGAATATAAGTATATTTCTATATAATAGTTAATAGTAATAAAAGCTTAAAGAGAATAAGATTAGCTTTAAGTTCTTTAAGAAGGGATTTAAGAGTCTAATTCTATTTATTAGAATAGACTAGTTATACTAAACTAAGTAGAGCTAGAGAGATAGTTGTTTAAACTTAGTTATAAAGGGCTTATAGTTTTATATTCTATAAGTTAAACTTTAATAAATGTATTATATAGTTATAATAAGAATAAGTATACTTATACTCTATATTAGTCTTAATAGGTATTAGTAGTTTTATAAATAGATCTTTTAGGTCTATTAGCTCTAAACCTATTATATTAAGTAGTAATTATTCTTTTTAAGTTAATTAGACTTCTAAGATCGTAGGTATTAATACTAGAGTTAAGGACTAAACTATAAAGCTTTTTAAGCTACTTAGTGTTTATTTAGAATATAGTCCCCTTGCGCTAGTAGTAGTTCCTACTATTACTACTAGTATTACTATTAAGTTATTAGCTATAGTTTTCTTCTTTTATATTCTCTATATATTATATATATTAATACGCTTCTACTACTCTTATATATTCTAGATAATCTACTAGTAATAATATATTTGCTTCTACTTTATAAGCTTCTCAAGTGATTTAGAAAGCTTAGAGCTAATATAAGAGCTAGTAGAAAGGTTATTATTATTAATATTAGGATTAATTAGATCTTATATATTATGCTAGTGTATATAAAAGAATAGTATAGTCTAGAAGTCGAGCTAGTCTTAGTGTCTATAGAGGCTAATACCTTCTAGAAGACTCTAAGAAGTAGTATTTTCTATTATTATTATTAATAGAGAAATATTGTTTTTAGAAGAGAATTATAAGAGAAATAGTTAATAGAAAGCAATTATAATATTTGAGAATAGAAACCTATTCAATTCAGATTTATACTATATAGTATAAGGAAGCTTATAATAGCTAGACTAGGCTTAGAACTATTATATAATACAAATAATAAATATTAAATAAAGTAGATAACTAAAGTTATAAAGATCTAAATAATCTAAAGTTGTATTAATATATCTATCTAAAGAAAAGAAGCTTAGAGTAATAAATAAAAACTCTACTTATATACACTATATAGTGTAGTAGTGCTTTATATATGCTTTTACACCTTATATATACCTACACCCCTTATATCTTATAATAATAAGACTAAGCTTATAGTAGTGTATTATATAAAGGCTAAGAGAGAAGTTATAAACTGTTTTATTTACTTCTAAAAGTATTTCAAGCGTTTAGATCTCAGCTAGATAATTTACTAAGTATATACTAATAGTAAAAGTAAGTATATAGCTAGACGCCTATAATAACACCTCTTTCAAAATAGTATTCTATAGAAAGACACTAAGCTGTATATCTTATAAATAAATAGTATCGCAGAATAGCTTAGTTAGATAATTTAGCGCAAAGCAGCTCCTCTTCTTAAGTACGCTAGTCTCCCTCTCAAATACTAGCCTAAGGCTATTAAGTACAAAGTTTCCTTTATAGGCGAAGTAAGCAAAGAAAGAGAAGTATAATTAGAAAAGCGTATAATAGATTCCTAAGCACGCATATACAAGTATGAAGCGCTTGTAAGCAACTAGAAAATTGATCCAAATTATATAAAATCTAACACGGAATAGTACTTTTTTCACACTACTAAAGACCGCAGGAAAAGATCGACGAGAAACTTATATTATTATCAAATAACCCAAATCCAAAACGCCCCCAAGACTAAAAGGTGGCAGATATCCTATCAACTGTTTATGGAGGGTTAGCAGTATCCATCTATGCGTGATTGGATTGTCGGGAATGGGAACAGCCTTGGACATGGGATGCTCGACGGATCAAAATGATCAAGATGCACATACCCTGGATAATACATCCTCACCCCCGTGATCGCTTCCCTACTCTCCTCCTCAACCTTCCCCCTGCCCCAAACACCCCAATACTCCCTCCACGCCTGCTCGGCCTTCTGGTCCCTCAACTGGACAGCGTGCCGCAGCGCTTCTTTCAGGTCCGGCAAAGACCCAGCCATATCAGTCTTTTGTCCCGCTGTTTCAACCTGGCCGCGGATGATCTTGACACTGTTCACGTAAGCAGGGGGAGGGTTCTCGGCATCGATGACTTTCTTGTGCGTGTTGATCAGGTCGCAGTGTTGGCAGCGTCGCTGGTTGCGGTCCAGGGCGTAGCCAGGCGCTATATTGGGGAAGTTTGCTAGGAGGAATTTGATGGGTGGGGGACAGGCGAGTGATTCGGCGCAGTGGCCGCAGGAGGATTTCTGGCAGCGGACAGTGGATACTCCGCCTTTGCAGTGTCTGCAGGAGGAGGAGGAGGATGATGATGAGGTTGGCATTTTGTTGGTAAGTATGTTCAGGAAGATTTGTGATGTTGGTGGATTAAGATGGCAGTGGAGTAAGGGAAAGTCAAGTAAGATATGTGTGACGATGAACAGCTGTTTTAAGCAAACGAGTGTGAATCACAAAGGAGAGTTGAGGGAATATAATAGAAACTGGGATTCGAGGTTGTGAATACTTGGATTGGATAAAGACATGTATGATTTTGAAAGCCAGACACTTACTTGCTTCTTCGAGGTCAAAGCCATGCGATCAAGCTCTTTAGCAACCCTCTTTGTCTCCAGGCCAAATGCGGCGCTTACGACGACAAGAGCAACACGACAGCCATTGATAGGCGCACTAGAAGATTCCTGTGGGAAAGGAAGTTTGTTTGCTCAAGCCAAGCCAGTAGAGGGAGGCTCAAGACAACACAACTCATATTGAATAGTCAAGGTTCGTAGATGTCCCGTTGTTTAATTTTTCTGCAGATCCCAACGCATTCTCATGCCACAGGCCGCAGGGTAAGTCAACGATTGTAATTCTCCTCTCCCCTCCATTTTCCCCTCCAAGACCTGTCATTGAGGTGGACGTAAGCCAGAGTGAATATGAAGGATGTAGTTTTATGTAAGGAGGGAAGAGGAGGAAGAGGGTCGCGAGATTGATAAATGAAAAAATTCACGGCGGAGCTAAGAAGGTCATGTGATGCGACGCTAGAGAATAACGGGTTAGCCGCAAGGGATTTGACTCAGTTCAGTGGGGTGGGGTTAAAACATTAACAGTGCTGTGCAGTGCAGTGCCCCTCCTTCCATGTTAAATACGACTCTTCTGAGTGGACTGAGACTTACCATCCGACAACTTTGTTGATTCTACCCTCCCGTTGCTGCCCAACCACGCACGTAGAATATTACAACTGTCTACGCAGCATCGTCTTCACAACACACAACTTTCCGACCCCACAAACAACAACCCTCAATTATGGCGCCAGGTGGACCCCCAGGTGCAGGACGTGGCCGAGGCGGCAAATTCAAGAAGTTCACTCGAGGAGGTAAGCGCTGCACATCAAGCTTCCTAGATTCCGCATCTGACAGTGCATTTTTTACAGGCGGCAAGCACTTCTCCAAGAACCTCCGACCCCTCGACTCCGACGGAAACGAAATCGCAGAGAAGGACCCCAATGCTAGCTCGTCCGAAGAAGAGAGCAGCTCTGAGGAAGAGTCCTCCTCTGAGGAAGAAGATGACAAGCCCTCCATGACTCGCGAAGAACGTCGCGCTGCCGCAAAGGCCAAGAAGGAGGCCGCGATAAAGAAAAAGAAGGGCGTGCCCCAGCCAGGCGACATGCCATCCAGCTCCGAGGAGGAGAGCGAGGAGGACGACGACATGCCCGCAAATCCCAACCACTCCAAAGCGTCGCGGAACCAAGCCAAGGCCGCCCCCGTCACCGTAGACGAAGCCACCGAGGCAGTCAAGGACCTGAATGTCGGTGGAAAGGGCAAGAAGCCAGTCGCGGAGTTGAGCCGTAGAGAGCGTGAGGCATTACAGGCTCAGCAGGCCAAGGAGCGATACCAAAAGCTGCACGAGGCTGGCAAGACAGACGAGGCGAAGGCTGATCTTGCTAGGCTGAAGCTGATTCGGGAGAAGAGGGAGGCAGAGGCTGCTAGGAAGCAGGCGGAGAAGGAGGAGCGTGAGCAGGCTGAGCAGACGAAGAAGACTGAGATTGATGCACGTGAGGCGAAGAGAAGAGAGGCTGCTATGGGTCCTTCGAAGGGCAAGGGTAAAGCTAAGAAGTGAGGCTTCTTTTACTTGATACCTTGTTTGTTGTAGGCATTCTCTGCGTGGTCATTTTCAGACTTCGAGTTCTTGGCATATCAATGCATCTTACGACAGGCATGCTTCTTTGTATTTCTCCATAGAAAAATACCCATACTGGAATAAAGAGTCTGTTTGTTCATCCTTTAAACATGCATTTCTATACTCCTCCCCACAAAATAATATTTGCTTGATTCTACATCTCCTACATTTGCATACTTGCACTTCCAATCCAGATCAAGTGAATCATCCCTCGCCCTTGGCCTCGACCTGTTCACCTCTCGCTTACATTCAATCCCATTCCATTCCATTCATCAAAATAAAAAGAACTTAACCCTTAATTGACAAAAGAGACAAAAAAGACACCTCTTATTATAATTCCATTCCGTGTATACAATACAACTTCCCTCTATCCATTGGTTCACAAGCCTAAAACAAAACTTAACTTCCAAAAACAATAATGAGGACTATCGGATTTGAACCGATGACCATCTGGAAGTTCCATGGGCTGGAATCAGACATGCTACCACTACACCAAACCCTCGGTTTTTATTTACTTGTTTTGGGGGTATTTATGGTTATTTGGGGTTTTAGTGTATGCGGGTTGGGGTTGTGTGAATAAGGGGGGGAGGTATAGTTTACTACTTTGCAAAATGCTCCCACTATAGTAATATTTCTGAGCTAATTAGATTTGTTTCCTTGCTATACTATATTATTTTCTAGTCTAATCAGATTGTTCTATTTCGCATAGCGTCTATTCTACAAGCTTTTAACCTAGTACCCCCGGTGAAATAGGTCGCTTTTTAGTCTCGCATCAGAGGATAAGTTACCCGCTAGCGCTAGCAATAATTAGCATAGAAAACATATAGTATTAAGTATCTCTAAATGAATATTTGAGGATTATACATATCAAGCAGATTTGAAACAAGCATTTGATGCTGATTCTGTCAGACTAAACCCGTTTCACGAGGGCCTCGTGACGATGCTCACATCTACGAATCTATTACAGAAGGAAAGGAACAAACATATAAGATTGACCGAAGTTGTATTGAGAACAATCACTACTAACTCTTGCAAGAACAAACAGCTCATGAAAACATTAATATGTTTGCTACCTATAACTAGCAAGTGTTTGAAACGTGAAAACTTGCTTTTTACACCTCCCCCAAGCAAAGTCTACAAACACATCTTTGTTGAAGGGAAGCCAAATGCATTGTTTCTAGTTTGTAAAAATGTTACAATTATAATATGCTTCTTCCTACCTAATAACGCTCAATCCATGATTTTCACATTACCGCGCTACTTTCAAGTTTCAACTTGTACTCCATATCCGTAACTTGTTTCCCTCTTGGGTGAGTGCCAACCATGTCATCCGAATCCACTTTCTCAAAAATGAAAGTCTCTTTCGGATTTCCCTCGAGCCGTACACCCACCGAGACATTACGCAAAACAGACATAAGCAGTACTGAATCCTACGTCGACGGGAAAGCAACCAAGGTCGTCAGAGTCGAATATGGAGGGAACCATTCGTATATGGAGATATCATTCCAGCGCACAGTTCGAATCCCCGATGACGGTGGTGTCCACGACATGCCTCCGGACTGTGGCCGCTTTCCGTTGTATCCGGTCAAGGAGCACAAAAGCAGACTGCCATTGGAAATTGTGAAAAGGAAGGGATGCTTCCTTCCTATCTACGGTAGGATTCTTGTTCTTCACCTTCAGGTATTCAATGTTGTAACTCGCTGATGTTTGTTAGACGAGGAGGCGTTGTGGATTAACTTTGTAGCTACCCGGCCATTTGCTGTCAAAATCTACACCGGAGATGTTAATGCGATCTCAGGAGAGACAACAGAGAATGAAAGGAACGGGGAAGCTGTGTTGAACAGGAGAAAGTCTGCATTGAAGAACGGCAGGTCATTACAAGACTACGTGGTTGCGGGGTCTCAAAAATGGCTTGACGGTGTGTACAACCATGACGGGGAAGTGAGCCAGTTCGTTGCAACTCCCAAGGGATCGGGATACTGTAAGTCAAATCCCTACACGAGGATATCATACCTTGTAACGGCTATATCAAAAGTCACAAGAAACGTGTTCCACAATATGTGGGAGGGAGGGTTCCCAGCTACTATAAAGCTCCCAGGGTTTTCAGCTAGCTACTCCCCTTCGTTTATTCACATTACTGACTTTTTGGGCAGCCGTGAACAGTCAAGTGAAAGGATATGAGGGCTTTGCTGGCCTTCAATTCGAGATTGTTCCTCACGAGACAAAGTTGATACGCGTGAAGGTAGAAGGATACGGCCTCGAACACGCGTCGTATGAGCTTGATGTCTACTCAAAATTAGGAAACTTCATAGCTAAGATTGGCAAGGAACTTCTTCCAGACGCTTACGCTAAATCGGGCCCACGCTGCTGCAGATGCCTTTTCGATGGCAGCCGGGTTGCACACGGTATGAAGCTTTAGTACCCGGGTACCCCCTCCTCAGGTTTTCAATGGACTAACGGAAAAAGATGATACGCCATACACTCTCCACATGGAAGATGTAAGCCATGCCTTGTGTTATTTAGTACAATTAATACTGATCTATAACTAACTATCTAGGGAGATTGTATTTCTTTCCTTGAGGAACTTCTCGGGGGCGGCCCAGGGGGAGACGATAACAATGAGCAAGCTATGACAATTGCCCCCGCAGCACTCATTCGCCAATCGATAATCTCAGACCCCATAGAACCAGCCAGATGGGAAACTAACAAGGCCGTCCTTCTCAGCGTACATCTCATCAACGCCTCCATTTTCGAAGAGCTTACTGGCCTAAAGCCACCGCCAGAACCCATTTCAGGCGAGAAATACGCCAAAGCTAAGTGCCCGCTCTTTAGTTCGGACGAGAGCCCGAGGGTTGCGAAGGGAGACTTCAAAGGCATGGAGAGTGTGGGCCAAGGAGAAGAAGACCAACTGGACTTCCATGTTGTAACGCTTCCGCATTTCAAACCTTCCTTCGTCCCAGTTGGCGTTCCGGAGACAGTGAGAGTGGCGCGACTTTCTCGAGATGTCAGTGTTCGTCTGTTCTAGTCTGCAGAGGCAGACTGAAGTCCAAAGGATGAACTGTCATGTTTAATCAGAGGAAGCTCGGGCGCGGGGGGGTTAACAACGAGACTTGTGTATTGATAATTCGAGTTGAAGGAATGATAATGCGTTATTTTTACACCTAACCCCTACGCTGTAATAGGTTCTGCATGTAACGTAAAGAAAACAACATCTAATAACACGTCTGCAATACTGCTTTGTTAATATCAAAAGGTTTAGGGTGTACGCCGCTACATGTAGAGAGCGAAAATATATTACAACTTGTAGTATCTCCAAGATCATTAAATCTCGCAGAAAAAAAGCAACATGCCAATCAAAAGAAGTCCTTCAAATTCCGTTTGTGGGTGATTAATACTCATAGCGATGATTCCGAGTGATCAGACAAGCTCGGCTATCTCGTATATCGTACATCGTATAAACTTGATCAAATAGGCATGTTGCACCCGGTAAGAGCTTTAACAATCAGCTACAGCAGGCTCAAATGCAATCCTTCTCGGCAAATGCTACCATGTAACTATCTACCTTCCCAAAGTAACTTCAACCAAAAGACCTTTAAATGTACTAAGTTCGGTCTTCAAACATTCAAGTCATTCAAGATACCCTCTATATAAAAAGTATGCATTTCCCAAAACCTATTAAACCCGCTGTATCATTCCTTTTACTTCTTTCTTCACCACCAGTACTCGCAGCAAGCCGCGCCCTCCAGCCGCTACCTTTGTCACGAGACGATCGTTGGATTATAGATGCCAACAGCAACCATGTGCCTATCGTTGGTATCAATTGGCCTGGGGCGGGAGAAACTATGATTCCAGAAGGTCTGGGACTTCAGTCTATACAGAACATTGTGTCAAAGCTATCAGAAACGGGCTTCAACGCTGTTCGGCTCACATTTGCGATTGAAATGGTTGATGATATCCTGGATAACGGAGGAGATGTTACGCTTAGTGACACATTAACGCGAGCGTTGGGCCAAGTGAATGGGACGGCTGTGCTGGGAAACATCCTAAGTTATAATCCTGCTTTTACAGCGAATACTACTCGCCTGCAGGTATCTTCTACATTCCCAGAGCTATGGAAATATAATGTCTCTAAATTGTTTGATAGGTCATCGATGCAATAGCTGCAGAGCTAGCAGCTCAAAACATATATTTGCACTATGATAATCATGTCTCGAAAGCAATGTGGTGTTGCAGCTTGAGTGACGGGAATTCTTGGTTTGGCGACACATATTTCGACACCACTAAATGGGTGCGAGGTTTTTCGTATATGGCTACACATGTAAGAACCATCCCCTTGAAAAAACTTAACTATCACCTATACTCACACATTTTGAACACAGGGAAAAGCAAACTGGCCATCATTCGCTAGCATGGGTCTCCGCAACGAGCTCCGCCTCCCAACAACAGGAGCATCAACCATCGAACCCTACACCTGGAGCACGTGGAAAACGCAAATGACAGCAGCGGCATCCGCCATCCACTCCGCCAACCCCGACGTTTTGATCTACTTCTCAGGCCTGGACTCAGATTTCAACATCGAGCCTGCAGTCGGCGGATCCGCGATCCAGGACCCAGCGTTCTCGTTCAACGTCGCCGATTATGAATGGTCTGACAAATTCGTATTTGAGATGCATGAGTACGATGAGGGTCTCTCGAACTCTTGTGCTGTTTATGAGGCGGTTTTGGACGGTTTTGGGGCTGATGCGACGACGAAGACGGGGTCGGGGGCAAATAGAGCGCCGTTGGTTATTAGTGAGTGGGGATATGCTCAAAGTGATGGGAGTGGTGCGTATAACAGCGCGTATGCCACTTGCTTGAGGGATTTTATGGCTGAAAGACAGTTTGGGTGGATGTTGTGGGTTTTGGGAGGGAGTTATTATATTAGAGAAGGGATTCAGAACTACGATGAGACTTACGGTTAGTGTGCTTGAGTGCTGTGATTATACGATTACTAACTTTGGTGAAGGGCTTTTTGATAGTAACTTGACAGATTACCGTGGAGTCAATTCGTCAACTGCTGTCAAGACATTGATTGCATCAACTTACGCAGCGTATGGTCAATAGATCGACCTTGGTGGTTGATGGGATTTTGGTTGCGTTGACTAAAGTACAACACCCTAGGAAATAATTGCAATGCGTGCGGACAAAGAGGGAAATAACAAATCAAGAACCTCGTATCTTTGCATGTTGGCGGATACACACTATTTTTTCTTTTTCTTTTTCTTTTTATCTATACTCTTTTTAGTAGCTAAGTACTATGTAGAGGTCGTCTGTTCAAACTTGAGTGCACCTTCAGATCCCCCCTAGCCCGTTTGAGGCTGTCTTCACTCCCTTCCATTTTAGTCGATTTTGAGCCGTTTGAGGGCGTCTTTGGCGTGCTGCGAAAGGAGAGAGGTGTTCGACTAGTTGGCGACTGCTGTGGCGGATACCAACAAGGCAGTCCCAGCAATTACAAAC
>QGMG01001100.1:0-12439 GCA_007825325.1 Lachnellula cervina
ATCGTAGCGGTTTTGGTCTTGGTTTCGTGGTTACAGATGAATAGTTACAGTTTCCATGTATTTTTCGTAGTAACCAGGAGTTTTTTCTGTGTTGCTGTGTAGAACTGGACGGAGTTCGAAATACATAAAGTTCAACTGAGCGCAAGCATACGAGCGGTGACTTTTTTGTGACCCTCTTTTTCTGCCCCTCCTCACCGCCAACACCCATGCCATTTCAAGCTTCAATGCGGCCACTTCACCCAAAGAAACCGAAAGCTCCCCCTTTGAACCAGCCATTTCACTTCCCTTCCACAACGACGATGCAATTTTCATAGCTCCAAAAGAAAACACAATGTGGATCTTGCCATTTGTCGGGTACATCGGCCTAGCCATCGGCTTCGGCTTCCTCACCCTCGCCATCGGTATTTCCCCCTTTCCCCCCAGAAGACGTGCCAGTTATTAATAGATGAATAAAAAGCTTCCGGACTCTACTACCTCGCCGAGCTCGTCGAAGAACACACCGTGATCGCCAAGAACCTCCTTACGCGCCTCATCTACCTCGTTATCGGCATCCACGTTTTCCTCTGCCTCGTCGATGGCTTCCCTTTCAAACTGGCCGCCGTGAGCATCGTGTCGCATGTCGTTTACTTGGGGAATATGCGGCGCTTTCCGGTGGTTAAGTTGACTGATCCGCTGTTTTTGACTTCTTGTGGTATGTTATATAATCCCTTTCCTCCCGTCTTGTTTTCTCTTCTCTCTTCTGTGTAAACTGCTTGCGATGCAAGGCTAATGCGAGACAGCACTTGTACTATTTAACCACTACATCTGGTTCTCGCACTTCTCCACCCCTCCCGCCTCTGCCCCGCGCTCCCGCTTCGACGTCCCTGACATGCCGACTTTCACTGAGATAGCGTCTTTCTTTGGGATCTGTGTATGGATGGTTCCATTCTCGTTATTTGTGTCCTTGAGCGCGAGTGATAATGTGTTGCCGACGATGGGCAGCGAGGAGCCTGGGGGAGTGGATAAGAGTAGGAGGCAGGGGATGGTTAAGGTTATTGTTGATATGGTGAGGGGTTGGATGGGAGAGCTGGGACGGATGGCGGGGTGGAATAGGCCGGATCGGGGGTTTTGATTGATGTCGTGTATGATTATGAAGAGCGAAGCAAAGGCATTTTTGGGCGTTGGTGGGATGGGAAGGTAAAACGAAATCAATGTATTCATGGATGCATGGTTCACCTGGGCTTGGATGGTTATGGTTTGAGTGATGTATTATGTGCTAATGTAAAATAATGTCATGCCAGGCCCCAGGGGTATCTTCCGTAAACGCCTGAAGATTAGTGGTACATGTGTGTAAGTGTATAGCAAGTAAGTATAGCAAATGATCGTCATAAACTTTCATCCTGCAGGAATTCAGCAAGTAGTCAAAGATTTCATCACCTGTATCCCAGACTCACCTCTTGAGTTGTCCTCAACCAGTCATCACTTTTCTCCCTCAATATCCTCTATGCGATCAGCGAATACAGCCTCCATCTGAACGGTAATGTTGATGGTGTGCTTCTCGATCGAGAGCATGCTGGCAAGGATGAGTTGTTCGAGGTTCTCCCGCTTGGTGTTCAGTTTCTCGAGCCTGGTCCACAACTGTTTTTGATTCTTAGAGCTAGAAACGCATCAGTACCGAAGCTGCCTTGAATGTGTAAGTTGGGAAGGAAGGGGGAGCAGGAGCGGTCAAATTTGAAGTCAGATGATCAAGTCAAGAAAGTAGGCCAGAAGACCTGGGTCCTCCTCGAGGAGCAATTGAGCGAACGACGAGAGCTTAGTGCAGTGCAGACTTACACTCTACTGTTCCGAACCGCAAACAGGGTATCGATCTTGGTCTCGACTTCCTTGACTCGCTCGTCGTAGCTTTTCTCAATTGCTCTCCTTTTCTTCTCTCTCCGCTTCTTGCCCTACAGAACAACAGATTAGATGAGGTATTTCTGTGAAGGACCTGTTAGTTTCTCACATCATCGACAATGTCTTTTGCAGTCTTCAACATTTCCGCCGTGTTTTGCTCGGTCGAGACTGGTTGCGAATCTTCATCGGATTCGCTTTCGATGGCTGGTTGGCTTTTGCGTGACTGACGAGGCCCCATGGTGTATTTGTAGGAACTTGTTGAAGGTTGGGTATGAGAAAAATTGTGCTGCTTCTCACCAATTTTCGTTGCATTGGAGGAAGAAAGTTCGAGGGATGAAGCATGAAGAGCAAGGCAAGTAGAAGGCACGTTGGCCAGGCCAATCAAACGCTAGCGCGGTATCCGTCCCGCCTTCACCCATTTTTTTGAGATCCAAACCGCATCTTTTTCTCGATAAGAAAACCCCAAACTAAAATTCCGAGCAATCTCATCCACGACCAAGATGGGGCTCTCGGAGGGAAAAAAGTAATAACCACTGACTCCTGATATTCGACTCCATATACTGACAAAATCTGCAGGCGCATTAAGCTTTCCCACGACCCAAACAATACGGCATGGACCAACGACTCTTCGAGCTTCGGCCTCAAAATGATGACAGCCCAGGGCTGGCAACCCGGAGCCCTCCTCGGCGCCAAAGATGCCCCACACGCTGAATTCCACACCGCAGCCAATGCGTCCCACATCCGCGTCATGCTCAAAGACGACAATCTTGGACTCGGAGCCAAGATCGGAAGCGGGGTGGGCCATGGGGAATGTACGGGCTTGGATATGTTCAAAAATATTCTTGGGAGGCTTAATGGGAAGGAGGAGGATGAGATTGTCAAGGAGCAGAAGTCGAGGGATGATCTTAGGAGGGCGGTTTATACGGAGAGGAAGTGGGGGAGTCAGCGATTTGTTAAAGGGGGCTTTTTGGTGGGGGATAAGATTCAGGATTTGATTGATGGGGAGGCGGAACGGTTGAGGAAGCTTGGAGATGAATCATCCGACTCGAACGATACTAGCTCGGAGTCTGAGACTGAAGAAGAAGCACCTGCGCCGGTTGAGAAGGCTAAGAAGTCCAAGAAGCGGAAGGCTGAGGCAATTGAGGAAGCTCCCGAGGTTGTGGCTGTGAAAATCAAGAAATCGAAGAAGAAGCGGAAGTTGGTCGCAAGCTCGGAGGATGTGGAAGAAGCTGTAGCCAAGAAGTCGAAGAAGTCGAAGAAAGATCGCAAAACGAAGGAAGAGACTGACGGCACTTCTGACGAAGCAAAGAGCAAAATACGAAAGAAGGATCGTAAATCGAAGGAAGAGACTGATGGCACGTCTGATGAAGCAAGAAGTCAGAGACGAAAGGAGAAAAGAGAAAGGAAGAAGGAGAAGGAAAGTAAGAAGAATAGGAAAGAGAAAGACAAATCAGGGTCCGAGGAAACCACGAAGGCATCCAAGAAGAAGTCGAAACGAGACAAGTCCGTCCTCAATTCGTTAGAATCTTCCAACTTTACGACAAAAGAGAGCACACCAATGATACCCACTCCGGCCCCATCAAGCGGGCATTCTACGCCAATGATGCAAGGACGACATGCTGTTCGATCCCGGAACATTGCTCAGAAGCGTTTGGCGCATATGGATATAGCGTCGTTAAACCAGGTAAGCTCTCCATTCTAGCAAAGTTTGACTCAATGCGGGTTACTGATAATTCATAGATTTTTATGATAAAGTCATAGACTAGATTTAGACCAGACCAATACAAGTACTGTCTTGATATCCAGTTGGAGAGGTGACGACTGAGCTTAGACAAACTCTGGAGACAGAGTCCAGAGTCCCAGAACCGATAAACTTCCTGCTTTCTGTTTTCTGGAAGCCTTAGAACTGGGAATCATGTCTGAACAGGCGCCAAACTTCAATTCGTTCCCTTTCATTTCCACTCCCACCCAGATGCCAAGCGGCATCCAAAAACCCCTCCTGCCCCAACATCCTCTTATTTCACTCCATCGTTCGCCGTCTTTGTTGTGTCTCTCAAGTGAGCGGGGTTTGTATTAGCCTGGCTTTATTTTTAATTTTGCGGCCGCCCATGCAGCACTGTTATCACTATGGCCACAGGGTGTAAAATGCCTAGTCATGTGAGACAAACGGTCACATACTCGTTTATAGTTGTTTTGAGTGTCGGGAATAGTAAAGAGTGGCCCAGAGATCATAGGGCAGGCACTTGTCCCGCCCCCATATCAGTACGCTACTTGACGTCAAAAGAATATATCCCAAGAAGCTCCAATTTGAATTGGAGCCATGATTGACTGGGTTCCATAAAAACTGGTGTACTTTTAAGAAAAAGGGAGAATAGGAGCAGTGCAAAGTTGCACGCATCTATGATCTCCTTTTCTGCATTTAATAGTTTCATGCATAGCATCCAAGTCTAATGTCCCGCTTTCCGATCCAATCCCAATTTCATACGCCTTTTCCCAACCCCAATAATCCGTCTCGAGCGAGACATGGAGAGTCAATCCAACTACCTAGTTTGGCATATACATCTTACTCTCTCCCCTCATCAGTGCCTCTCCAACCTTGCAATTACACCTCACCCTCACCCTCATCCTCCACCCCCATAAAATCCTCCACCCTCACCCGAAACATCTCCGCCGGCATCTTCCCACCCCTATCCGTCCCACCACCGCCCCTCCCCACCCACCCCTCAAACACATCCCTCTCCCGCATCAGCGCCAACCCGATATCGCCCAGCATCTCCTTCCCCATCTCCCCCCTCTTCTCCTCAAACACTTCCGCATCGAGGTAGAACGCCACCTGGTGCGCGAGCAGACGTCGTATAGCGCTGTCTGGCGCCGTGTGCGCGCATACGTAGGCCCAGCTGCCCATGTGGAGGCAGTGGTGCGAGCGCCGGACGGAGGTTATGGCGCTTAGGACGGCGTTTTGGAGGCGTGGGATTAAGAGCTGTGTGGGGGGGTTAGTTTTATGGTCTTTTGGTGATGGGAGGAGCGAGATGGCTGGATATTTCTGAAACACGGGAAAAAAGGAGAGGGGGCTTACAAAGTCCGCGAGCACCCAGAGTTCAGCAAACGAGCTAGCTTGGATCTTTAAGGCGTTCTCATCGTAGCTCGGGAGGGTGAGGTCGACCGTCTGTGTGTACAGCCAGTACACAAGAAGGCGGACGGCTCTACAAGTTGTATCCTAAGCTGTGGTCAGTATGTACTTTGGAGAGACATGAAGCCCCGACACTTCTAGGCAATGGAACAACATACCTCGAGCTCATAAATCTGCGTCCGTCCCTCAACAAACGGACCGTTGAAGGCGGCGTTCAAGACGGGCGAGTGGTGGCATGCGAATTCTTTGTGGACGGCGAATGCTTCGGATGTGCCGTGGACTTTTAGGGTGATGAGTTCTTGTGGTTTCCTGTTTTAAGGGGTACTTAGCTTTGTTCTTTGCAAGGGAGCGAGTGTTTGAGTGTAGTTGCTTACCAGAACCCAGGTTCCTTGTTTTTACTTTTGCGGGTTGATGATGAGCGTTTTGAGGAGAAACGCTTGGGTATAAGTGGTATGAGCCCTCGCATAGGCGCCATTGTTCGGGTTTTTGCTTTGTGTCTTGTAAATCGGTGATGGTGATTGAAATTATGAAATATCGTTATGAGTTTTTTCTTTGGTGTTGTTGCAAAGATGCTGGCTGGGGTGGGTAGAGGTAGGTGTTTTATAGCCTCTCGTCCGGGATAGGAACTTCCCTTTCGCGGCGCGGAGATCACAAGTATCATTCACTGAAGACTCGTGGAAGGGTTTGTCAGACTTTTATTCACAAGTGGTTTGTATTGATGCGAGTATGTAATGTACAGTTATGGTTGCTTTCATCCCCACACCCTCCACCGCAAGGCGCGTACGTACTTGATGGGCGGGAAGAAGGCACGTATCACCATCAGCTTTTAATGTCCCACTCGGCCTAGGACATTATTAATGGTGCTGAGTTCTCTCAATCCTCGGCAACCTCGTATTGTGATGGATTGATCTCTATACCAACGTGCTCAACCCTTGCGTTTGGATCAGCGAACCCGAGAGCCAACTCAGCCAAATCTACGAAGAAATCCTTGGGAAATTGTTGCGGATACTTCCGAAACCAGGTACGGTCAAGGTAGCAAGCGCATTGGTGCACAAAGATTTTTCGGAGAGGGCTTCCTTCAGCGGTATTTTCGTAGACGTAATTTATGCAGTTTGTGGGCGTAATATTTGTATCTCGCTTTATCTCTTGAAAGGTGTGGACAATGAGATTCTGGAGTCCTGGGAGGAGCAACTTGTCTTGACGAAAGAGTTATTATGGTTCTGTCTTTCCGTTGTTCCAAGATCTCTCATGGTGAGGGCAAGATTCAACTTGCCTGCAAGTACCCAAAGCTGGCAGAGATTCAAGGCTTTGGCCGTTTGCTCTACACCTGTTCCATATCGGCAGATGTCCAACTGTTGCATGTACAGCCAGTTCACAAGCAACCGAGCGACAGGCTCAGTGACATCTTCCAAAGCATATCTCTGCGTCTGGCCTTCCTCGAACTCGCTGTTGAAGGCCGCCTTGAACACCGGGGAGTATTGGCACGCAAACTCCTTGTGAACGACGAATTCCTTCTTCTCGGGCCCGACGACGAGTGTGACCAGCTTGCTCGGATCCCTGGTATTGGTCAACACTCCTATACTCAATCAACATCACTGGATCCTAGGAGAATCTCTCACTTGAAGTTGGTCCCTTTCTTAGGTTTCTTGTCCTTCTTCCTCTCCAACTTCTGAGTTGGTGAATCTGTCATCTTTTCGAGTGATTGACGGCGGCGATACGTTGTCGATGCTTGAGACTTCAGCGGGGCCGCCTTGAATTTGGAATGATGTTTCAGGGACGGTGGATGATTATAAAACAAAGTTTAAGGTCGGATCCAGGTTCAGGAGATTTGGAGTTGGGTGTGTTAAAAGTGAATTTCTGGACGGCGTTATCTATGTAAAGGCCAAAATCTTGCTGTTGTCGTTGCAGAATACGTTCTAGGTTTGAGGGAAAGAGATTCCTTTGGCGGGGGTTCGCTTAATTTAGAGAGCAGAAAATGTGGAAGCGACGACAAGTTGCAAGTTATTGGTGTCGTACGAGGGGAAATTGAATCTCGTTATAGGGTATGCAGTTGACGTGTAAGGGAGAAAAAGATTAGGATCATGTATTGTCTGAACTATGTTCTAGTGTCTGCTAAGCTCGAGAATCGGAACCACCGTCATTCATAGCACAAGTCAGTTCTGGCCAGACTAATTACATGTCTCTCATCACCAGCACATGGAGAATGATACAGTGTAAAACCCACCCGGCAATGAAGTCCCTGAAATACTGCAATGGGAAGAACACATTGTTGTATTACTTCTCCGGGACCTGGTACTGACACCAGTTTGTCCCCATGCCCTTCTCCGCCTCCACGACCTTGAACTTCGTTGCGTAGGCTGCATCTAGCTCAAGCAACATCTGCTTCGGAACCTTCTCTGGGTTTGTCGAGTAATGCTCTGGGTCCATATAACATGCACACAGATCTAGGATAAAACGCCGGAGCAATGATCCCATCTTAGTATTCTCATACACGTAGTCGAGAGCGTTGATCGAAGTTAATGTGTTCTCCCGGACGTGCTGGTGCATTACTTGAATGATCGTATTTTGTAATCGAGGGATTAGAAGCTTGTCCGCCAGCATATAAAGTTGGATCAGTGGCAAGTCTAGGTTTTCATCTTCATCTTCCGACGGCTCCCAGTCATCGCGGTCGAGCAGTTGTTGGAAGTAGAGCCAATGAACAAAGAGTCTTCCAGTGGTCTTTTGAGGCTTTTTGATTGTCCATGTCTGCGTCTGGCCTTCGATGAAGTCGCTATTAAGAGCTGCTTTGAGGACGGGGGAATAGTGGCAGGCGAAGTCTTTATGGACTACGAATTCCTCCGGGCCAAACTCGAGAGTGACGAGCTGGGTGGGGTTTCTACTATACGTTAGAATGATTTATTGTCACGAAAAGCATTTTACTCACCGGAAAGTCTGACAACGAGTCTTTTCTTTCTTCTCGGTCTTTGCTGGTGCCGGCGATGGCTGTGAAGACCTTTGTCCGGCCAGTGGTCCTGTTGGTATTGAAGATGTAGAAGACCCAAAAGGAAATGGGGAACGCGAATTGGGGTCACATAATCCAGAGGAACCTTCAGAATGCCGGGCAGGTGGTGCAAGAAGATCGAACATGCCTCGGGACATTGTTGACTACAGAAGTGTCAATACTAATCATCTTAAAACCAGAAGGTCGACTACTTGCCTGTATCCTAGATTTGGAGATCTACATGTAGATCCTGAACACCCCTCAAATCTATGAAAATTCGCTGTTCGGATGCGTGCTCGCGAGGCACTGCGTCGAGCCTGCCTTTCTTCTCAGGAGTCCGTTAGAAAGACAGAGCGGTATGCGGCTTGGCCGAGAGAACAAACGAAGTCAAGAGATGCGCAAAGACGTTTTATAGGGTTTGCATACGCGTGGGGTGCTCGAAGTTTGTGTTTGTCTCGAGGTTGAGAATTTGTGTGTTTGTGGACGTGGAGAGGTTTTCAAGTGTTGCGAGGAAGGTAAGATGAATCGGCGTCGCTTAATTTTCGAGGGGCGTCGGATGCGGCGACGAGGTGCAGTTGATGGAACATTTTTTTGGGGGAAATATATGGAATCACGAGGGACGAGGAAATGGTTATGAGGGTTTGATATTAAGAGCTTGTATCTGAATTATGCACATCAATGTGCCGTTTGTCCTCCGCGAAAGATTTGTGATATGTAGAACTCCACTTCCGCTGAAAGAATGCCCTTCTAAAGTCCGGGTCCCCGTATATCGACCCCCGGGGGTGTAGTAAATCGACCCCCCCAAATCGACCCCCCCTCTGATTGGCCTCGCTTCATGTATAGCTCCACAAATATGATATCATCTATCCATACTAATTAATTTATGTGTTATATTCGCTCTGCAGTTTAGCGATATGCAACAAAAATTTAAGCTTACCTATTTGGGATATAGGAGTGCTGCATCAGCATTCGGGGGTTATGCGCGGCCTACTCGCAATATATATTATATTAGTTACAGGCCGGCACGCTAGGTACTTCAGGTGCCTATATATTCCGGTGGTGCTAGAAGTACTCGGCCTCTACGGAGGTATAGCGCTGCGTTGTAGTCGCCTCAGTACTCCTATTAGCTCTGCATTACGATAAGTGGGCCGCGCATAGCCCCCGAATGCCGATGCAGTACTCCTGCTTCCCGAATAGGCAAGTGCTATGTTTTGTTGCACATCGCTAAACTGCAGAGCCTATAAACAGAGTATAACACATAAATGGATTACTAAGAATAGATGGCGTTATACTTATAGATATATATGAAGCGAGGCCAATTAGAGGGGGGGTCGATTTGGGGGGGTCGATTTACTATACCCCGGGGTCGGATATACGGGCACCCCTAAAGTCCCTTGACACATCTGAAATGAATGTTGCTGCCTCTGGAAGTCGTTTGAAAAGATTATGAATGGTATCAAATGCTTCCAAAAGCTGTCAAAAGAAAGCCTCCCTCCAGTACATCTAAATCGTGATCCGAGACCTTGATGTCTCTCGATATTCGCCGCTCCTGAAAGTCAGGTTAGCTCTAATTGAATGAAGAAATGAATATGCAGCATTTAGCTCACCTCGTTCCAAAGTTTGGCTACGTGGTCATGTAGTTCTCCAAGTTATTTCCCATATCAATCTCGTCTGCCACTGTACTGTCGTCTGCTACTATATTTTTCATTTCTTGATATCTGTCAAGAATCTCGCAGAGAAAGTCTTCCGGAAGCTCTTCATCATCTAATGAGAATGTCCATGAGGGAATCGGGAAGGTAACACGAAGGTCGACTAGAAATTTGCGAAGCGGGCTATCCTTAGAAGTATTCTCGTAGGCTTTGAAGAGACAGTTCGGATCGTAAGGGGGGTCTAAAGCTTCGTCTCCATGTTCATACCAATCTCTGATGATCTCGTCCTGAAGAGCATGAATTTGCAAGGACTCTGCAAGTAGCCAAAGTTCGATCAGATCCTGATGTTCATCGTAGAAATTCCAATCAATATCGAGCTTTTCCCTGTACATCCAGTGAACGGTAAGCCGGCCGACTTCCTCGAAGGTGTCCTTGAAGATATAGGTCTGAGTCCGTCCCTCAAGAGAATTGCTGCTGAAAGCAGCCTCTAAGACTGGCGAGGCAGCACAGGCAAACTGTTTGTGGACCATGAATGCTTCAGCAGTGGGACCGAACTTGAGAGTAACAAACTCTGTCGGAGTCCTAATTACCTCAAGAATCAGCGTTGCTTTAGAAAGAGCGTACTCTGATACTAATATCAGGAAGATGGTATTATCTTACGTGAAACTCTCCCCAATTTCTATCTCGGAAGCCATTATCAAGTTGCTGGTGGCGGTGATGGTGGTGGTAGTAGACGTAGCAGAGTATAACGTTGTTATCTTTGGAGTTGCGAGACGAGCGAGGAGTTGAGGAGTTAAAGAGGGGAAAGATTCCTTCTCTCGTTACAAACCAGTGAATTGACGAGGAGGTAGAGATTGAAATTGAATTTCAGATTCGGAATTTGTGAATAGGCGTCCTTCCACTCTCTGCTTCAATATAGAGATGTCGGGTAATTTGCATTCTAGCGAGCCGGTGGTAGTGGCAGCATTCATGTTTCAAGAAAGATCAAGTATTAAAGAAGTTGCAAATTTGGGCATTAAAGGAAATTGTATGCTATGATATGTGGAAGTAAAGTGTATGTAAAAGCTACGCAATAAATAAGTTGCCATCAGCAACGAGGGAAGAGCTCCTCGAATTTTGCCACCACTATGCTCCTGCCTTGCCAGATCCCCTCTATTATCTCTAGCCCCAGTTGTAAATGCCCCGTTCCATAAAATACAGTCAAAGAAATTTCATCCATCCACCCCCCCTCCCCCCCCGCCTAGTCAAAGCCACTATCTGCAGAATCCTATCTCTAGATCAGTCCCCTGAACTTTAAGATTACTAGGGTAATATTACCAGGTGAAGTCTCGAGTATTCAAACGCGCAAGTCCTGCAGGGTTTCGAAAAGATTGAGACTTTTGGAGACATTGCATCAAAGCTTGTGAAGCACTGTAGAAACCTCTGAGTCGCTAACAGACTCACGGAACCTTGTTGACAATTCCTAGTCGTTCATCTGATCTTCGAAAGTCTCTAAGCTTCTGGGACATGGTATTGAGTGAGTCTGTGTTCCGGCCTTAGTTTTGCGCTTGCGTAAGATGACAACGAACTAGCTAGAACAGCAGCTAAGTCAACAAGCATTTCTTTTGGAAAGTTATCGGAAGATAGCCCGTAGTCATGGGAACAAAGTGTAGATGCACAGTGATCAACCACGAAACGACGTAGAGGGCTGCCAGGTCCAGTATTGGCGTACATATAGTGGAAATTATATGAATGAGCAAATTTGGACTTATGGCAAACTTTCCAAAGCTCGCTCAGGGTGAGATTTTGAAGGCACGGCAGGAGAAGTTTGTCCGCCAGAATATAGAGCTGGATCAATGATTCCACTTCATCTTGGTTATATTTGCCGTCGTCAAGTTGCGTGATGGTCAGTTCTTGGTTGTAAAGCCACTGGACCAAGAATTGTGCTGCACCTTCGTTGACCTCCTCTAATCGGTACTCCTGCGTCTGGCCCTCAAGAAAAGTACTGTTGAAGGCGGCAGTAAAGACCGGGGAGTAAAGGCAAGCAGCCTCCTTGTGCAGGACCAACTTCTTGACATTTGGCTCCTTTCCAACGATGAGGGCGACCAACTCATGAGAGCTCCTATCTATGGTTAGAAACGGGAAGGTTTTATAGTACCGAGAGCTTACGAGAAGTTTGGTTTCTTGGGCTTCTGCTCAACCTTGCTTTTGGTCGGTAGCTTCTCTGGGGCGGGATTTTGAGTCTTGGCTGTGGAAAGGGTCTTGGGGGCGCAGGTACAGATACCTGGCGTACACTCCCAGCGGTGGTGGGTACCCTCCGGAAGAAGGTCATTTCCACCAAAGGAGATGGTGAAGCAGATAACAAAGATGGGCGGGAAAGCTTGCACCTCTTGCTACTAAGTAATGAATGATCTTCAGAATCTGATGATTCACTCATAGGATGCCGCCGCCGGAGGTTAGACGACATCGTGATCCTATATCGACACAAATAAGCACAACCCCAACAAACAATCACTCCAAGTCGCGAACCCCAACCTCGCCCGTGACAGCTTTTGCCGCGCCCACAAGCACGTACCAGAAGTCTCAGCTCAATCCAAGAAAAAAGTGAATGCCAAACAAACCCCGTCCTACAGCACCAATCTATCAGTCCTGAGCTGCAAACGCAAATACGCAGGAGAATCAAGGGGAAAAGACGAACAACTTACTCAGAGCATCAATCAATCTCCAGATCAATTGAAGAGGAGGTTACTTCAAGAGCTGGAGAGCTGAAGTTCTCAGTGTTGTCGATTTGGAAGATAAGGTAGAGTACAGATGGAAGAGAGGAAGGAA